>SKCR01022844.1:0-57261 GCA_019454045.1 Zanthoxylum bungeanum
AAGTATACTAACACAAGCAGACAGGGAAAAGTCCACTTGATCATCAGGGACCTTCACACATATTTGCTTAGCAAATAAATAGGCATGCTTACGTAGTAGTGGTAGAAGCCTAGAAGTTGTGGTAATAAAAAGGAATCGAACAAACAAAGCTAAAACTAATCACACTTTGTCAACAATAAATATTGAGAACATATTCGTAATAGCATAATGGAGAAGTTAAAATTTCTAATAAACTAGTCAGTAATCAATGTGAATAAAGGCATAAATAACAGAACAAAATACAATCAGAGATGTCTCAAAACCAATTAACTTACCTTGTAATTTTCCAATGCAAACCGACTATCAGGTGGTATAGTTCCCTTGTTATATTTTCCAGTGAGCACTCCAGATGCAAGTGGACTCCATGTGGTAAGACCAATACCATAATTGGTGTAGAGAGGAAGGTACTCAGCTTCAACCTGCATACATACAACACAAGATGAGATCATAAGAAAAGCGGTAAAACAGATCCAACCCTTATAAGCTATAACTGCAAAGCAGTTTAACAACTTTATACATGTACCACTAGCTCATAGCATGCACCATAGATCAAGGAACAACTGTACCGTAGGATACAAAACATTTTTATAATTTTGACATTTCCTTCAAAACATTGAAAGCATATTAAAAGGGAACATAAACCGAATCCATGGTTGATGGTTCATTTGAAATGAACAAAAACTCAATGCATCATCAGCATTATATAACACTACAGATTTCAGTCAATCAATTCGGCTACCAGTGCTAAATCAAATCAGCCTCCCTTCAGAAAGGAAAACCCATCATATGAAAGTTTATAAACAACTCACTTTTTTTTTTCGCTAGGAAACATGTGCTTATATGGAGGGGGATAAAGGAAACATTCTCAAATAGTATTAACTCAACTCAAAACACAATAAGAGATCGTTAGCGCATATAAACTTACACCCAAAATCACCTTATGGTGTGGGTCCAACCACTAAAAGGTATGAGATTGTTTTCAAATTTCAATATCTCTACAGTCTACATGAAGCTAATTTGACAATTACAACAAATGTTAAATCCATCTTACCCCTTCCCCTTCTCCATAAATTTCCTCTATGTCCCATATTCACTATCCGATTTCAAGGTTACAGTGTACATAAACATCAAACTTGGTAACATGGCAAACACAATAACAACCTGAAATCTGCAAAATCATACAAAACACATCCAAAATCATCAAAATTAAAAACCCACTAACCTTATGCCTAGACAACAAGTTATACTCAGGCTGCTCAACAATCGGGCCCACCAAATCCAACCTTTCCGCTATCCCCCAAGCCTCAGTGATCTGCTGCGGTGACCACTCACTAGTTCCCCAGTAAAACGACCACCCCTTATCAATCACATAATTCATCGCCCTCACAGTCTCCTCTATCGGCGTCGACGTGTCCGGCCTGTTAACAAAATACATCACACGGATCAAAATAACCAAAAAATAAAACTACCCAGAACCAAAAATAACAAATTAATAAAAGAAAATTACCTGTGGCAATAAATAACGTCGACGTAATCCATATCGAGGCGTTTCAAGGAAGCTTTGGTGCCCTCGATGATGTGTTTTCGAGAGAGGCCTTTATCGTTGGGGCCTTGGCCGCCCCAAAAGATCTTGGTGGAAACAACGACGTCGGAGCGCTTCCAGCCGAGCTCACGAATGGCTTGGCCCATGATCTCTTCGGCGCGGCCATTGGCGTAGACCTCGGCATTGTCGAAGAAGTTGACGCCGTGGTCGCGGCAGCACTGCAAGAGGGATTTTGCTTCCTTCACGTCCAGCTGGTTCCCGAAGCTGACCCAAGCTCCGTACGAGAGCTGGCTCACTCTCAAGCCCGACCGACCCAACTGCTTGTACTGCATTTTCAAGGACTCTTTGTTGAGTGTGAGAAAGTGAAAGGAAAATGTGTTTTTCGAGGAAATGTGTTTGGTCTTACTTGTTGCACGCTTGTAAGTTGTAACCTTGCTTATAATGCATTTTGCTTTTCTATTTTAAGAAAAAAATTCCAATTCTTTCAAATAACTTTGAAAAACTCACACTTGTATTATTTTATAGTGGAAAACGGTGCTTGATAAATGATCATATAATTTTAATTTATATTAAAAAATTATTATGTTGTGTTTTTTAATATTTTAATGGTAAACAAAAGTTAAAAATCTTAATTTTTATAAAATTACATTTTTAGAAAAATTCAAAATTATTAATTATAATATTTTTCGTTAACTAAAATTTAAAAATTATGTTTTGACCAAAATATAAATTTGTTATTTCACTATATTGACATCCACAATACACATAGGCGAAGTCAGGAGGTTATCTGAGGGGGATCGGGAATGATAAAGTTTCACTAAAAAATTTAGGACGATATTTTTATTATTTACTTAGTAAATAATAAATCATTAAAATGAGCTCCTACCGATAGAGAATAAAAAATAAATAAGTCATATTATACACTAAAAATTGAAATTTTTCTTAATTCATGGCCCTTAATTTTGAGTTAAATTTGGGGGCACAACCAACCTGTAATATCCCGAATTTTCGGAACAATTTTTGAAGGTTCTCGGATTGGAGTTTAGGTCTTGGAACGAGACGATAATGGAGAATAAGAATTTGAGTGTTGGAAAATATGTCGGTATGTATTGTAATTGTGTTTCGAAGCATTGGAACTCGCGTGATTCGGAAGGACCGATTGCGCGTATTTTTTTATAGATATTTTTATATGAGGAAGTTTTGTATAGCAAACGAGCTTCGATTGAGCTGATTTTTGATCCGTTTGGAAAGGTCTTTCGAAGACGAACAACTTTTGTATTGAACACTTTTCGAAATTTGTTCTAGAAAAGCCTCAAAAATATGATTTTCCGAAGGAATACATTGTTAGGGGCCTATTTGCAATTTCGTGAGGCTGTTTTATAATTTTTAGAAAATATTCTATAAATACCCATAGTTTCTAAAATTTGCAAAGTTGGCAAACTAAAACCATCTCCTTCACTCGACCTCATCTCCCTCCTTCACGACGTTAGAAAGAATATGGGTCGCCGGTCGGAAAACAGCCAGCGCGACGGTCCAGAAGGGTGCACCACCACTCTCCATCTTATGGTGGACGGTGGTGGCCCTAGTCTCGTTAGAAAATGGCATAATAAGAAGGAAGACAAGCATGAGTCCAAGTGTCGATTCTGACTCGTCGACTTGTTTAACTGCTCGAGTCACTCGCCAAATCGAAGCCCTCAATGAGTAATACAAGAATGTGGAGTCGGTTTTTACGATGAGTGCTCGGTTTCACGTAAAACGAGAAAAGAATGTATGGTGAATAGTGAGACTCATTAACAAAGTAGCTCATATTTTTTTTTTCTTTTGATACGATATGATATGTTTCTGCCACAGTGTTTGTATAATGTTTATGTTTAAAGGTTTTGAAACCTCTCTGTAGTGCTTGTATAAGGCCTTCTCCAACTACAGTGGACCGACCCACTACTTTGTCAGCATGATCTTGTTTCGGGCAATGCCCGGTCTGTATGCACGACCAAGACATTGGAAGTTTGATATGTTCGTCCATTTGAGTTGGTTCCTGAATGCTTGGTATGGATTTTACAATGATATTGGTTTTGAAGTTTGATTTCGTTTACAAAGAATAATTTTACGACATATTTTGGATACCTTTGTTTTATAGTTTTTCTGAAAAAGTATTTCGAAAAGTTTATTTTCAAAAAGATTCGCTTTTTCAAAAAATGTTTTTGAAACGTATTTTATTTCGCTTCTGACATAATATGAGTTTTTGATGAGATATGATATGATATGTTTCCGCCACAGTGCTCGTACTAAATTTTTATTTATTTTAATGATTTTGACCCGTCGTGTTATTTAGAGATTGTAAATTTGAAAGTCGACTATATTATACCATAAGGATTTGACGTTCTTATCTATATCTTAGGTATAATATGGATAGCCTGTGACGGAGGGATTATACGTATGTAATGACCTCGACTTGTATAGTTTAGCGAGATTATCCGTGATCGTCATAATTCATGAGTGGGTGAATTATGGACACGAAATTGGATTTCGTGACGGATAAACCTAAACTGAGAGAGTCTCACAATATGAAGTGTATTTGTTGAGCACTTGGGCAACACATTATGAATAATACAGATTATTCATAATACTTCACCGGATTAAATGAGTTAATTCAAATCGTTTAATCGGTTAAACGAAAACACATGTTTTCGGGAATTTTGGTCAATTAATAATTAATTTGTATTTGTATTTGATACAAAATTTGATTTGATACATATTAATTAATTGTCAAATGAGACTTTGACACATGCCATTAATATATGTATTTGTTATTTAATGTAAATAAAAATACATATATAATAATAATTATATTAATTAATTATTTAAATATTTAAATGTTAAATATTTGAATAATTAAATGATATATTTTTTCATAATTATTATGAAAAATGTTTGATTATTATTGGTTACAAATGACATGATTTTATTAAGCTTTAAGTGTTTAAATTTGATTTGTCAAATTAAAGCTTATTATATTTAATTAGATTAAATTGCCAAAATGACCATAATACCCCTAAATGTCGGCAATGCCATTTTTAAAAGGGAAAAATTTAGATGAAGGCTTGCTATGGCCGAAATTTTGTCTTCCAAATACCTCTCAAATTCTACTTGATGATTCAAGGAAGAAAATCAAGAAAAAGCTTTAAGAAATCAAGAGAATTAAAGGTAATCCTCAATATCCTTAAGCTTGGAAAGCATGTTTCTTGTTCTTGATCATCTAGATAGATTCTAGGGTTTCTTCTTTTCATAGAATTTGGGTATTTTTGATTTGGAAGATGAAATGGAAGGCTTGGTGCATGTGAGAAGTGATATTGAATGATATTATTGTAATATTTGTTCAATTTAATCATTTGATGATATGTTGCCATTCTAGAGTGTTATGACCACTCTTGTAATGCCTAGAATTGTTCTTGGGTGCTTCATTGGTGGTGGGCTTGGATTGGTGTTATAGTTAATTGGATTAATATTGAGAAAGTTAGATTAAAGCATGAAAAATTGACATTTTAGTTTCTAGATTAGATCTGGAAATTCTGGGTTTATGGTGATGACAATTATGTCATATAAATATATTGGATGTGTTTTGAGTGTAGGAACAATTGCTGGAAATTGTTTTAGAGTTGAAATAAGCGAAAACGGCGTTACAGGTTGACTTTTGAGCCAACTGAGTGACGACTGCCCAAACAATGAATTAATCACTGTTCGGGCAGCCCATGAACTTCCCTAATACTGTTGGGGCTAACCCGGGCAGCCCTCATGTGTATTGGGTAGTTGGTTCGGTCAAAAACGCGTTTTATGCCATTTTACGGAAAAACGTTTTCACAAAAATTTCACGACGTTTCTTAGTTATTTATGTCATTATTTGATATCGAATAAACATGTTTACGTGAAATATATGAAGGTCGGTCAATCGCCCACAAAGAGCTTAGACAAGGTCTCTTTTGACCAACAATACATCAGGATGAGGTCAGAGTTGCCCGAGCATGTGATGGGTGTTAGAGGAATGCTAATATACCTCATCACCACCCGAGCAGCTGACCACTTTATCAAGCCCATGTCCGTTTGCCCAGTGGAGGCTGGATATCATCGAACTTATATATGAATGATGTAAGCCGTGCATTAAATTTTGAGCCTCGAAAAGGCTAGTATGACGAGAGTTGGTCATAGACTTTCCTTCTAACACACGGAACATCGTGGGAGTGGTTGAATTGTAGGCTGTCACATGGGCAAAACGTGTTACAGAAGATAAAGGTGGGAATGATGGCTTTTTGCTAACAGATGATGGATGATTCAGAAGACTAGAGCTAATGTTTGCAGAACAGTTTGGGAAAATGAGCATGGGCGACAGTGGCAGGCTGACGTGAGCTGACGTCATGAGTTGGTGTAACAGTAAATTTAGAAGCATACATAAGAGGGTTGAAAACTTAGATTTAAGGGTTAGCATTTTTACATTCCACCACTTGTAAAAAGAGTTCTAAAAACTAGTGATAGTGATAGAGAGAGAAAGTTGGTCGGTTTAACTTGAGCTCGTAATAAACATTTCATTTCTTTGTTTTCGTGGATGTAGGTTGGAGCCACTCTCCGCCAAATCACGTTAAACCTTTGTTTTATCTATGATTTTTATTTGTTTTCCAATTTTATTTTTGGTTCCCAACTATTAAACAATTCACTGTCTGTGGGAGTTTTTTCGAGGAATATATTTCTTTAATTACCTCTGAAACGAAAAACAACGTCAATAATTTTCTTTTCATAGACTCATAGTAGATTAAAGTCACAACACCTTACTTTATGCAACGATGCCATTTTCTCTTCATGTTTCATGACTATGCATTGTTGGGCCAAAATTGACCAAAGGGCAAAAACGACATTACACCGCAAGGCCAGAAGCCCATCAGCAGACTGGGCCCACAGACGAAGATGTCACGTAAGGGTCCAAGCCCGTTGAACATAAAGAAGACCAACAGACACCAGTTACAAAAATCAAGAGAGAATCCGAATTCATGAATACCACCATGAAGTCGACAGTTTCGAAAGGAAGACAAGATCGTCAGTTATCGAACATGAAACATCTGAATTAACCCTCATTAATAACGACTCCAACGGGCAGATGTGGAATTTCATACCAAGAGACCTATAAAAGAAGAAAGAAAAACAACAAAGGGCATCTTCAATCAAACTACCCCTATTACCAAGGCAAGACTAGTACACACCGCCCTCACGGCATACAACCGAAGGTTGAGGTATCTAAAAAACCTTAATCTATTTACTTTACACCGATCAGTGCTTAGGCTAACTTGAGCGTCGGAGTGCCTACGGTCTCCACCACACCGGTGGGCAGTAAGCTCCTTATTCGCTCTACTTGTTTTGCAGGATTCGCTCGCGCCCTACAAATTGATAATCTTGATTGTGGACCTCGACCGAAATCAGCTTCCATAATTTGGCGCCCACCGTGGGGCCAACGAGCGAATCGACCAGAAGTAGAACTTATTAACGACATAATCAAGAATGGCCTCAAGCAACGAACATATCCCAGATCCACTAGCGGCACAAATTGCCATGCTCCAAGAGCGACTCAAAGACCTTGAAGAAGAAAATCTAACGATGCGAAATACCAACGAAAGTTTACAGCAAAAGTTAGATCACCTATCATCCGACCCTCTGCATAACCTTCAAGGCCAAACCAGCAATGGAGGTAACCGAAGCAATCCAACTGTTCCACCCATATCAGACGAACCCAATAGCAATCACCCTCCAGCTACACTACACTCAGATCCTCTTGTTGATCAGACCCATCTAATGGCCAGTTCTATCAGGAGAGAAATGGTAGAATTCAAAGAAGCAATTATGTCGCGACTACCAGGAGTAAAGCTCCCAATCAGGAAAAGCAGGGCCGGAGCAATTTCAGATACCCCTTTCGAGGAATCAATTGTAGCAGTTGAGTTGCCACGGAAAATTCAACCCTCCTGAAATGAAGCAATACGGGACCGGACCATCCAGACCAGACGATCCACGCTTCATACAAATCAAATTCAAGATGATGTCGACCGGCCTGTCTCCGAGCCAGTGGGAGGCTGGAATGTGCAGGTGCTTTGGGGAAACTCTGGCTGGACCGGCCTTGACGTGGTTCATCAATCTTCCATACAGATCAATCAAATCCTACCAAGAACTGGCGGAAAAGTTCGTGCAGCACTTTGCAAGTTCGTGCAAGCTGGAAAGGACAACAGACGACCTTAACTCCGTACAGCAGAGAAGATGAGAATCATTACGGAGCTACGTGGCCCGGTTCAACCGTGAGAGAATAACCATCCCGGATCTCCATCAGCCAACAGCAATCGAAGCCTTCAGGAATGGACTTCTTTATGATAGCGGGCTCTACAAGAAATTGACGAAATTCAGGTGCTACACAATGGACCAGGTCATGGCACGGGCCCAGGTGGAGATAAGGTGGGAAGAGGATAAAAGAAATAGAGAAAAGAGGATGAAACAAATGCACGAGTGGACCGAAGGCCTGCGGCATCCAGACGACACGAAATGGATTTCCCGTCTCAAACCGAAGGGAGGAACCAAAATAGGGGCGAACGTCGACCCTTCTACAAGAATGTGGACAGACGACCAAGGCCATATAAAAACAGGGAGGAACTACCGGCAAGCAAGCCTCGGCTTCCGGACTACAACTTCACGATTTCTCCAGGAGAATTTGGTCTCGGTGCTAAAGAAGTTGGGGAATGAAGTAAAGTGGCCACCACGGTCTAGGGATAGTTCATCCAAAAAGGACACTAGGAAATGGTGTGAGTTCCACAGGGACTACGGTCACACGACGGCGGAATGTGTTGCCTTGAGATTAGAAGTTTTGGAACTACTAAACAAGGGGTTCTTGAAAGATTTGCTTACGGACAAGGGGAAGGCTACATTGACACGAAGGATGAAAGAGACAGACAGGGAGAAATTCCAACCCCGCCGCCCCCGATTGATAACACTGTAATGTTATTTCTGGAGGATCAGGAGTTAGTGGAGCTACCTATTCAGCAGCTAAAAGGCATTCAAGGGCATTGGCCACCAACGCTTCTCACACCTTGATGTCTGTAGAGAGAATCACCACAGGTTTGATAATCGGGTTTCCAGACGACGGGGATTCACACGATTTAAATCCTCACCATGACGCTTTGGTCATTTCCCTACAAGTGGCGAACTTCATGGTCAAACGTGTGTTGGTCGACACGGGCTCCTCAGCTAATATAATCTTCGCCAGTGCTCTAACCGACATGGGTACGGAGTTGGATAACATCAATAGGCGAACGAAAGTATTAATCGGTTTTAGTGGAGAACAAAAATTCACTATGGGGGAAATACGGCTCCCAGTTTATGTTGCAGGAGTCAATAAAATGACTACTTTCCTGGTATTGGACAGCCCTTCGGCCTACAATCTGATTATGGGCAGGCCCTGGATTCACGACATGAGGGCGGTTTCATCTACCTATCACCAAGTAATTAAATTCCCAACTAAATGGGGGGTTCAGGAAATAAAGGGAGATCGTTTGGCGTCAAGAAGTTGCTACCAAACGACCTTGAAGGCTAAAGCTGATCCGGCATAGCAATTACCGTCTGGGCCTAGCGCATCAGAGCCTACTCTACCGAATATTGAGAAGCTCGACGAGGTCCAGATTCATCCTCAATTCACTGATCACAAGGCTTTGGTTGGAGCGGGTTTAGGTCCAAAACTGCGAGCCGACCTGGTAGAGTTCTTGAAAAGACGACACGACACCTTCGCGTGGTCACATAAAGATATGATTGGAATTAACCCGGAGCTCATCACTCACGAATTGCATGTGGATCCAGACCACACCCCTGTCAGACAGAAAAGAAGGAAGTTCGCTCCAGAAAGAAACCGGATCATTGACGAAGAGGTGCAAAAGTTACTACAGAACAGAGCAGTTAGAGAAGTGCAGTTTCCCGAGTGGCTTGCCAATGTTGTAGTAGTGAAAAAGAAGAATGGGAAGTGGAGAGTTTGCATCGACTTCACGGATTTGAACAAAGCTTGTCCAAATGACTCGTTTCCTTTACCACATATTGATTCGATGGTGGATGCGACTGCAGGGCACGAGTTATTAAGCTTCATGGATGCGTATTCGGGCTACAATCAGATCCTCATGCATCCTCAAGATCAAGAGAAGACAGCTTTTGTCACAAGTCGAGGAATATTCTGTTACAAAGTCATGCTGTTTGGCTTGAAGAACGCAGGAGCAACATACCAGCGAATGGTCAATATGATGTTCGACCGTCAAATAGGGAAGACAATGGAAGTCTATATTGACAACATGTTGGTAAAATCCGTCAAATCAGAACAACATCTTAGCCATTTGGAAGAAGCCTTCGACATCATGGACAGGTACGGAATGAAATTGAATCCTACTAAGTGTGCGTTTGGTGTCGCTTCAGGAAAATTCTTGGGGTACGTAGTCACTCGACGAGGCATTGAGGCAAATCCAGACCAGATTAGATCAATCCTCGACATCCCTTCCCCTTCCAGCCCGAAGGATGTCATGCGACTGACTGGGAGGATCGCGGCCTTAAACAGGTTCATCTCTAAATCCACCGATAAGAGCTTTTTATTCTTCTCAGTTTTAAAAAAAGCAAGTAAATTCGAATGGACTCCTGCTTGTGAGGAAGCACTGAAGCAACTCAAACAATATTTAACTTCACCGCCCCTGTTATCAAAACCACTCGACTCTGAGAGGCTCTACCTTTATTTGGGAGTCTCAGAGCACGCGGTCAGTGGAGTCTTAGTAAGAGAAGAATCAGGGAGTCAATAACCAGTCTACTATGTAAGCAGAGCATTGTTGGAGGCAGAGACCCGCTACCCGTTAATGCAGAAGTTGGTCTTCGCACTTGTCACAGCCGCAAGGAAACTCAGACCCTATTTCCAAGGGCATGCGATCACAGTGTACACGACGTACCCTTTGAGGAGCATTCTTCATAAACCCGAGTTATCTGGGAGATTGATGAAATGGGCAATTGAGTTAGGGGAGCACGAGATAGATTACCAACCCAGGACGCAAGTTGCCGATTTTGTGGCCGACTTTGCTCCCGGAATGAAGGCAGCAGCCGAAGCTGAAATCAATTCCATTCAGCCTACAAGCCCTTGGAAGTTGGCGGTTGACAGATCAAGTAACAAAAAAAGATGTGGACTTGGAATGGTAATCACTACCCCCTCGGGCGACGTTCTACAACAGGCAGTCAAATGCCGTTTCAGAGTAACCAACAATGAAGCCGAGTACGAAGCATTGATCGCATGATTATTATTGGCCAAGGAATTGGGAGCAAAGGAGATTGAAGTGACATCGGACTCTCAGTTGATTGTCAACCAAATCGAGGGATCTTATCATGCTAGGGGTCAGGCAATGGCTTCTTACTTACAGAAGGTAAATGATATACGAACAGCGTTCGACAAATTTTCCATAACCCAGGTCCCAAGAAGCGAAAATTCCCAAGCAGATGCATTGGAGACCCTCGGATCGACTCTGGAAGGTGACAAACCACGAGCAATACCTATAGTATATTTGAGCTGGCCGGCAATCTGGAAGGAAGAGACAGCTGTGGCCGCCATCGGTTCAGTCGACAGTTGGATGACACCGATCGTCGAATATTTGCAAAAAGGCCTGCTTCTAGAAGACAAAGTGCAAGCAAAGAAGATACAGAGACAATCCGCAAGGTTCGTGGTATTCGAAGGTCAGCTGTTAATGTGTTGTCTGAATTGCATGAAGGGGAATGTGGGAACCACTCAGGCGACAGAAGTTTGGCTCTCCGAGCCCATTCGACAGGATTACTGGCCGACAATGAGACTAGATTCCGCTGAATTCACAAAATGCGAAAGTGCCAGAGATTCGCACCGGTTCTCATCTACCACCAGAAAAGCTGAACCCAATTTTATCTCCATGGCCGTTCATGAAGTGGGGCATGGACATTGTTGGAAAACTCCCAGTCGCATCAGGCCAACGTGTCTACATGCTTGTAATGACGGATTATTATTCGAAGTGGATAGAAGCTGAAGCGTTTGCCAGAATACGCGACAAGGAGGCTCAAACGTTCGTATGGAAGAATATCATATGTCGGTTCGGCATTCCAAGAGAAATTGTGACCGACAATGGATCACAATTCATCAGCCGTCACTTTCAAAATTTCTGCAGGAACTGGGGCATCAAACTGAACTTCTCGACGCCACGCTTTCCACAAGCGAACGGACAAGCAGAGTCGTCCAATAAGACGATCTTGAACACTATGAAGAAGAGGTTGGAGAAGGCAAAGGGCGCCTGGGCGGAAGAATTACCTGGAGTCATGTGGTCGTACCGAACAACCGTGAGATCTTCAACTGGCGAAACTCCATTCTCATTGGCATTTGGGACGGAAGCAGTAATTCCATCCGAAGAAGTCATCCCTTCTCCACGATGCCAGTGGCTCGACGAAGAAAGAAACCGACAACTGATAAACTTCAATCTCGACACGATTGATGAGACTAGGGATACAACTTTCATTCGACTGGCCGCTTATCGACAGAGGATGGCCAGATATTTCGACAAAAACGTCAGGACCAGAACTCTCCGCACTGGTGATTGGGTCCTACGGAGAGTGTTCCAGAACACAAAAGAAGGTGGAGATGGGAAGTTGGGCCCTAATTGGGAAGGCCCTTATCTTATAGCTGGGGTTGTTGGGAAAGGAGCCTACAAGTTAGAGACCGTGGAGGGGAATCCTGTTCGCAACAGTTGGAACGCGGTGCACCTTAAAAGATTTATCCGGTAACATTTATGTTTTGACGATTAGTTCTTTACCCATCTACTTTTTAGAGTTATCATACTTTTAGTAAAGAAAGAAATTTGTAGAAGTTGTTCGACAAATTGCAATAAAATTGTCCAATGGACTCTTGCTCCATTCTTCAAAAAAAACAAACCATTCGTCATTTCAATATACATAACGCCAATGGTTCAAAATACCACTTTGTGCCATCCTACCAATTCTAAATACAAGCTTCACAAAGAAGTTCAAGTTAATTCCTATACAATTCGCCTTCAAAGACTAGCTCCGTCTACATCAGTCGTTGTTGGGAGGCTAGCAGGAACGTCTCCTTCACTCTCCACATTCACGGGTTCGGTGGGCAGCGGCTTGTCCGACATTTATTTCTTCTTCTTCTTCTCCTCCTCTCGACCTCCACCGTCGCTTCTACGTTGGTTGGATCTGGCTCAGCCTCCTCCTTCCTCATCTCTACTTCTGTTCCTATTTCCACATCATCTTCCTCCGTCGACGAAGAGATACCAGCTGCGCGCCTTTCTATTCACTAATCCATTTCTCAGGCTTCCATTCAACATGTTTTCCAGCAATATATTCTTTCATCAAGTCGTATCTATTCTTCATCATAGAATCAATGGCGATATCCTCCACTTGGTCCAATAGCGACTCGTTCTCCTTCTTCAAATTTTCAAAACCCGCCTTGTAACCTTCAATTGTTATTTGGCAGTTTCCTTTTCCACTTCAAGGTAGCCTTCACTTCCTTCAGCTCCATCTCAAGAACTTTTTCCTTTCTCTGCGAAGCAAGCAGTCCAGACTTCAAATCAGACGACTCCTTCTTTACTACTGATAAAGTCTTCTCCACTTCTTGACCCTCCTCTGGTTGGACTCAACATTCTTCCGCAGGAACAAGCTACATTCCAGGGCCTAAAACATTCAAATCAGAACGTCATTCGACGCATAATAGTAAAATAAAAACGATAAGTAATGATGATACTCACTTGGTAGTTTAGAGCGATGGCTTTCTTCATGGCCTCCGCCGGCCCAATTTGTGCCAATCTCACTTCATCCCCTTGGAGTAGAAGTCCCTCAACGAATGAGTCGATGCTTGAAGGGTTAGAAATTGCGGTCGACTCTTTTGGAACTTTCAAGATAAGGGTGTCAGAGTCCTCTTCAGTTTCCACCTTGGCGACAGACTTCCTTTTTTCCCGGTTGAAATAATCTCTGTCGATTTCTCTTTTTCTGCGACACCCCCACTTGAAACAATCTCCCGAAGTTGGGTGCCAGCTTCTCTTTCAACCTCTAGCTCTCTCTTCTTCAGTTTCCTTGACTTTCTTCGACTCTTCATTTCGTCGAGTGAAGCTACTATGAATGGACCAGACATCATCTCATCTGCGCATGAAAATTCCTCAATTTTTAAGGGCTCTCGATATTTTTTGTTCACCCCATACAAATTTTGAATCGACCACCTACAGTTTATCACGGCCAAAACGTCGTTAGAGAGGGCCATAACTTTACCTTCTTCACGCTGATAAATTTCCTTCCACAATGGAGTCGCCCTTAATCTCTTCTCCGTTAAGATGGCCTTACAATGCCTTACATCGTCCGACAGAGATATAATTGCTTCAACGTTTGAGGTGGAACGTACGGTTGAGATGAACGATCTGTTTTGGAGAGGATCTGCAACGACAAACCCTCAGTTATTTGAAAAACACAAAACACAGTTATAACTCAAAGATTATAACTTAGAAAATAGCGTCACTCACTCGACAAACACCAAAACTCTGGGATTTGACCAGCCCCAGTCAAACCAAATATACCCTCACCCTTTGCGAAGAAATAATAGGACTGCCAATTTCCCCTATCATTAGTCGGCAATCCAATAACTAGATGCTTCTTTCTTTGTCGAAGGATCATAGTATATCTCCCCTTCTCCTTCAAATGCTCCTTTAAATAATATGTCTCTAGAACATCATTTACCTCGAAGAGTACACCCAACTCGAAGGATAAACACTCAATCGACAGAAGGATCCTCCACGCGTTTGGCATCAATTGAGACGGAGCAATTTCAAAGTGGTTTAGCACTTCCCAGACCAGTCTCGGGATAGGAAACCTCAATCCCACCTGACGAAAACGGAAGAAAAAACCATCCACCCCGGGACTTTGTAGTCAATTCTCTCAGTCGACGAAGGTACCCGAAGTTCTAGAGAATCAGGAAATCTATACATACAGCTGAGTTCCCTCAACATTTTCCCGGTCATACGACTAACAGGATTTCTGGACAGTAAGTTGGTGGGCTCACTGGTGCAAGGAAAGTCACTCGGCTCCTCAATTGCAGGCAAAGATCTTAGTGGTATGGCCTCGGTAGGAGTTTCCCGAGGAGACATGGCTAGGGTAACTACTCCACTCTCAATCAATTTCTCGTACGACCAGTCTTTGTACACTACATCCTCCTCGGTCTCACTTGATGATTCGACATAACTATCTATCTTGGCGCCTAAGCTGCCTAAAGACTCTCCACTCGACATTCTCCAAACAACAAGCATATAAACAATTAAACTCCCTAGTAATCTACCTCTTAAAGATCAAAACCCACAAACACAATTCTTAAACTAATCGCACTAACCCAAAGATCAAACAGCCAAATTTACCTAAGAACAGCTTGAATTATTGCTATGAATGCTTAAAGAAATTGAAGAACAAGAGGAAGTTAATGAAGAATACCTTGAGAAACACTTGAGAGCTCTCCTTACTCGACTTCCAAATGAGGAAGAATGAAACACCCACAGCCCTTTTATGCACGCCTACTTGATTTGGCGCCCAAATCCAAAATTCCCGCCAAAAACTCTCGTAATCCGCCCTAGGGTTTGCATCTAATGACAGAAACAAACTAGATCAAAAAGTTAAAGTGTTAAGAACGTCGACCAGGGACATCCCCTGGTGACTCATGTCGAGTCAAATCAGAGTTATGGTATTCACTCGTCCCATACGACAGTGTCGAGTGAAATCACTCCTGAACCACCTCCTGGTTCAGTCGACAGGGGACATCCCCCAGATGACTCTTGTCGAGTCAAATAAGAGTTTTGGTATTCACTCGTCCCATACGACAGTGTCGAGTGAAATCACTCCTGAACCACCTCCCGGTTCAGTCGACAGGGGACATCCCCCAGATGACTCTTGTCGAGTCAAATAAGAGTTTTGGTATTCACTCGTCCCATACGACAGTGTCGAGTGAAATCACTCCTGAACCACCTCCCGGTTCAGTCGACAGGGGACATCCCCAAATGATTCTTGTCGAGTCAAATAAGAGTTTTGGTATTCACTCGTCCCATACGACAGTGTCAAGTGAAATCACTCCTGAACCACCTCCCGGTTCAGTCGACAGGGGACATCCCCAGATGATTCTTGTCGAGTCAAATAAGAGTTTTGGTATTCACTCGTCCCATACGACAGTGTCGAGTGAAATCACTCCTGAACCACCTCTCGGTTCAGTCGACAGGGGACATCCCCCAGATGACTCATGTCGAGTCAAATGAAATCACTCCTGAACCACCTCCCGGTTCAGTCGACATGGGACATCCCCAAGATGACTCTTGTCGAGTCAAATAAGAGTTTTGGTATTCACTCGTCCCATACGACAGTGTCGAGTGAAATCGCTCCTGAACCACCTCCCGGTTCAGTCGACAGGGACATCCCCCAGATGACTCATGTCGAGTCAAATAAGATACTCCTGAACCACCTACCGGTTCAGTCGACAGGGACATCCCCCAGATGACTCATGTCGAGTCAAATAAGATACTCCTGAACCACCTCCCGGTTCAGTCGACAGGGACATCCCCCAGATGACTCATGTCGAGTCAAATAAGATACTCCTGAAACACCTCCTGGTTCAGTCAACCAGGGTCATCCCCCAAACTACTCGTGTCGAGTCTAATCAGAGTACGGTATTCACTCGTCTCGTACAAACAGTGTCGAGTGAAGCTACTCATGAATATCCGGTCCAATCATCCAAGGACTTCCCATGGGCCATGTCTGGGCAAAGAATATTCCCAATTTACACGACATATCAATGGTTATATGTGGACTCTCACTATCTGTGCAACATGCTTAATAATGTTTCTCCCGAAGCTACCACCTAGTCTAGTCAACCGAGGATAATCCCCTGATTACTCATATCGAGTCAAGTAAGGACTACGATATTCATTTGCACTATGCGACATTCAAGCGAATCTATTCCTAAACCACTATCTGGTTCGGACGTCCGGAACCATCCACTGGATCCATACGACATGCCGAGTACTCTCCAAGCCTAGGATTACCAGACTTAGAGAGTAGGGGACAAACTGTTTGGGCCAAAATTGACCCCATGGGCAAAAACGACATTACACCGCAAGTTCAGAAGCCCATCAGCAGACTGGGCCCACAGACGAAGATGTCACGCAAGGGTCCAAGCCCGTTGAACATAAAGAAGACCAACAGACACCAGTTACAAAAATCAAGAGAGAATCTGAATTCATGAATACCACCATGAAGTCGACAGTTTCGAAAGGAAGACAAGATCGTCAGTTATCGAACATGAAACATCTGAATTAAACCCTCATTAATAACGACTCCAACGGGCAGATGTGGAATTTCATACCAAGAGACCTATAAAAGAAGAAAGAAAAACAACAAAGGGGCATCTTCAATCAAACTACCCCTATTACCAAGGCAAGACTAGTACACACCGCCCTCACGGCATACAACCGAAGGTTGAGGTATCTAAAAAACCTTAATCTATTTACTTTACACCGATCAGTGCTTAGGCTAACTTGAGCGTCGGAGTGCCTACGGTCTCCACCACACCGGTGGGCAGTAAGCTCCTTATTCGCTCTACTTGTTTTGCAGGATTCGCTCGCGCCCTACAAATTGATAATCTTGATTGTGGACCTCGACCGAAATCAGCTTCCACATGCATGCGATTCAATATTTTGTTAATACTTGTTGTGAAATAAATTAATTCTTTTAAAACGTTATTCACACAATGAATTTTGATATTGTTCCAATTTTTTTTATAGGTTACGCTTCGGATATATATATAAGGTTTGAATATGTCCATATATATTTTTATGTATGTAAAATGATATTATAACTGTAATTAAGTATTTATAACTGAAAAATGTGATTAAGTATTTTGTATATGACCGATATTACGATTGAGAAAATGTGATTAAATATTTATAACTGAGAATTATATATATGTCTGACATTATGACTGAGTTGTATGGCTGACTGTCATTATGACTGTGACTGTGAATTATGACTATAATTGTGAATTGTAAACTGTGATACTATGCTTTTTTATCCATTTTTTCGTCGAAATATACTGATCAATTTGTTTTAAAGTTTATGATTTGTAAAAAAATATTTTTTAAAAACACTTTATACTTTGGAATATATTTAATTTTTAAGTTTAAAGTTGAAAAATAGAAGTCAAATTTTGACTCTCCATACTTGGACGTTATTTTCATTTTTTAATTTTTAAATAGCAAATTTATTATTATTCTATATATATATATATATATATATATATATCATTTAACAGATAGGTATGATAATGGGAAAAATCTTATTTACTTAGATTAAATTGGAAAACAAAACCTTATGATTTTAGGTTTATTAAGAAATCCCTCAAGAATATATCTCATCTGGCCAAGCATCTTGCTCACATGAGATATGCCAAAATGAAGGAATTAAAAACTAAAGTTAAAATATTGCACGTGACACTGACTCTTCGTCTCTTTCGTTATTCCCTTTCTAATTTGTTTAATCCACCACGCAAAGTAATTCTGGTTGCATCACTGCTGACGCTTTGGTTCCATTCTTATGTAATCCCCAGAATGCTCGAATTTCACAAATTAATAATAGGTAGGGCTATTCACACAAATTAATAATTTTTTAGAAAATAAAATATTATTCTATACATTCTTACAAAATACAAAATAGTCCTCAACTAAAACAATTACATGAAAAAAAAAATTGTTTCGTACGTATTTGTACAAATTAAGATGTTCTCCACTCCTATAAACTTTTTCATCTTCATCTTTAAAAATTGGGTCTTAGAATGTGAGTCAATTGGTTACTAACTGAATCCAAGTTTATCTCAACAATCTCTCCATGCTGCTTTTGTAGCTTGACCTTCGATGCACCGGAACTAAGTTATTCATGTGAAAGAATACTCAGAAATTGCAAGTCTTACAACAACAGTTCAGGCGTCAAATTGACACATGTGTGTATGATATTTAGGTAGCATTTGTCACATCCCATTATATCCGGGACATGATCGATAGGAGACGACATAATTATCTCTTAAGTCTCTGACATATAAATGAAGGACCTGTGCTTAAACGTGTAGTGAAATGTGACACTCACGAATGAACTTGTATACCTTGTGATATATTACTATATCTCAACCAAACAATACTAAAGTCAAGCATTAGTAATATAAATCATTTACCCACATATGTGTGTGTATATATATATATTTATATACACCAAGTCACTTATATTAACATTAATACTCGGCCTTATAGCCTACAACATGATACATATATGTGGACCCATTATATACATGACTCTACAACTGTTGTCGATATCCATCTCCTCCAAATTGAAAATAGCTTGTGTTGACGGCTGATTTTGGTCTCAGGGGCAATAAGAGTTTTTTACTCCCGAGACAATCCTCCTCCAACTGTGAATTTGTTTTGTTTATGGGAAATCAAAAGAAAATTTGGCAAAAGATAGATTAATACACCAATCAACAAAGAGATTTAACGTGGTTCGGTGGATCAGATCCAACCTACATCCACGGGCACAGAACGGACGATGTTTTATTACCAAAATATGTTTCTCTGATATGTTTTTTGTGTTTACAAGTCTAATTTCAAATCTGCCTTTTACGTATGCTTTTCCCCCTTATTTATACTAGTAAAGAAATCAATTTCATTTTCTCATAAGGATTCCTAGTTTGAAACTACCTTTACTTCATTTTTCCTATTAGGACACTGACTTATCAACTTTTCCCCATAAAAGTAGGATAACTTATCTTCTTATCCGTAAGAATAGGATGTCTTATCTTCTAGAGCATATCCCGCCATATTCCTGGTCTTCATGAGGTCGGCCATGATGATCTTTTGAACTGATAATGCTGCTGTCGATCTGATAATGCCCGATCATCCGATCTTATGTGGTCGGGGTACAGATCATAAGTGCTCGGCCCCTAACTCATGTGGTCGGGTCGGTATTAATGATCTCGATCAACAAGGGAGTTTACCATTTTTACCCCTGCCGTATTGCTTAAATATCATAGGACCTGAAAATACCACCAACATCTGTCCTCTAGTTCTCGGTTCCAACAAGTGTACGAGTTGGTGCCGGGAACTATATAAAAGAGTGGTACAGCTGATGAACTGGTGGCCGATCTTCGAAGGAGAGAATTCATCGGCCTACACTTATCTCATCATTGGTCTGACTCAGGTGTTCGACCTGTCTTTCTTTCTACCGAAGCGAAATTCCTTGATTGCCTTTCTGTAAACCGCCCCTCGAGACGCACAACCGTCACATCCTCTTAAATGCCCATCAGATCACTTTTAGGGTTTAATCGGGAGCCTGCCACTTGTCAACCATCTGTCGTTCTCCCGCCAAAAAGCAAAACAATCCGACCGCCATTGCCAACTTAAAAGACGCCTAATCTCAGCCGTCCATCCAATTCTGAAAGATCATTTAAAAAAATGACACGTAGTGTATATCTGATGCTTTCGTTCAATCCAACGGCCACAAGTGCACCGAACAGTCTATAACAAAAAACGGAGTAAACACCGTTGTCTTCTTTCACGAACTCTTCGAATTTCCCCAACCGCGAGAACTCCTCTTTCTAATCTGTGTTCAGTGAACTCAAAGAACAACCAGACTGCACCGAGCAATCTGCAACCCTTCTAAAAGAAACAAGTAAGTCTTCTGAACGACCTTCCTGCTTTGCTTTTCATGAGTTGCGAATGTTGCTCCTTTTTTTGTGTGTTTTGGCTTTGTGTTGCTAGGGAGAGATTTATGGCTTGATCGATGTTGTTAAGGAATTTAGAACCCATAAGTTTAGTCTTCCCGGAATCCCAGGGTAATTGTGAAATCCCTGGCCGTTTTAGAAATTAGCTATAGACTGACCTCCTCCCCTTTTTTTATTTCTCGGATGTCAGAAATGTCTGACAACAGGTCTTCCTCTGCAAACCCTGCTAGACCTCCGACCCCCCTGTTGAAGAGCTCTCCTCGAGCTCGGGGGCACCAAGCATAGAGGACCTCGATACTACCCCCACCCATTCCGAAATTGAACAAGATACTTACCATCAGAGAATTCCTCGGAAGAACCCAGAGCCCAGTGATTTTGACTACTCGGCTTTGGACATTGACCGTCCTTCCAAGATAACTGAAGATGACCTAGCACTGCTCCTGTAGCGATATGACATTCCGATAGATATCGCTCTTGAAGTCACCGGGCCAATGGATCGTACTAGTCAACCCGATAAGGGTTCGATGGCTCTTCTCCCGGCTTTCTTTGAGTGTGGACTCCGGCTGCCAATTCAACGTTATTTCACCTGGATGCTGGCCGAGATGGAGATCGCCCCTTGCCAATTAACCCTGAATAGCTGGAGGATTTTGGCCGGGCTATATTTGATTTGGAGTCGGGCGGGGCTCGACGAACCCTACCTCGAAGAAGCGAAGAGGTTGTATCGACTGAAGGCCAACCCAAGAACGCACCATGGTTGGTACTACCTTTCTGCCTATGCTGACTCATCAAACATTGTCGGAAAACTCCCCGACTCCAATAAAAACTTCAAAGATTTATGGTTCTGGGCCACAGGAGATTGGAGACGGGTCCTGAGATCCTATGAATAGGAGATTTCAGTCCCAGATATCTTCAGAGCGGGAGGTTAGGAATCTAACCCTTAGTGTTCCTGCTCTTGATTGTATGATAGGTTTCTGACTTCTCTGACTCTTCCCAGCTTGTTGGAGGGACGTTCCCAAAGTCTCTCATCAGGTCCGGGCGCGGGTGCGCTGGGCTCGGTGATATGCTGACCATTGGAAGAAGTTAGTTAATGACGAGGCCTTTGTTGAGTCGGGCCTCATTCGGATCGTTCCTCCGAAGGTCCCGGGGCGGATAGGTAGGCTTCACTATCCCCTTGTATGCTTAGCATGATGATGATTTGAATTTGCTCAGATTCTGGACTGACCACTCTTTTTGCCTTTGTTTTTTTTTTTTTTGCAGGTATGTCAAGAAGGCCAAAATACCTTGATCAACTAGCTGGCGCAACAAAGAAAACCGGCCAGGTTGGGGCCGGCCCCTCTCGGAATCGGCCAGCGACTGCTGAGGCCAGAAAAGTGATTGAAGAGGCAGCCCCGTCAGCTACCCAAAGCTTATCTCCCCCTACCAGGGTATCGCCAACAGTCTCCGCCCGACCCGCCAGCCCATCAAAACCTACCAGAAAAATGAGGCGTCTGTTCGGGGCAGAGGAAGCCGAGTTGACTCGGGAGGTGGAGGGGGAACGGGTCCTGAGCAAGAGGCAGCCCGTTCGGAAAGAGAAGAAAGTGTCAGAGGGTTCCTCCAAAAAAATAAAAGGCACCGTGATTCTTGGCGTAGAAGACCTCGGTCAAGATATCAGGGAGGCCACTTCTCATTTGGTTCCGGCAATCAACGAACAGGCCGAGGCGATCCCTCCGGTAAAGATTCCGAGATATAAAGATCTCTCTCCCGAGGATGTGGTTACATTGTTGTGCTCCCAGATGGCCAAGGTAGCCACTCTTCCCTTATTCCCGCTGTGAGTTCATAACTTAGTTTGATTTCTGATTTTCTGTTTCTTCTCGGCAGGCGACCTACCTGGTGACCAAGAACAAGGATCTCCTCCTGAGCCTTTTATCCGAGGGTGGCCAAGCCCAGAGGCTCCAGAACCGACTTACTGAAATGGAGGCCGAGCTGGCCCACAAAGAAGAAAACATAAATAATCTGGAGCTGGCTGCCGTTGAGGCCCATACCACAAATAAATCTCTTAGGGCCGCCTCCCCTCTAGAGAGGAAAAATGCTGATACTGCCAAGAAGGACTTGGAGGCTGCCCAGGCCGACAACAGGATCCTACAGGTGGAAGTGCGCAATGTTGAGTCCAAGCTTAGGGCCAAAGATGAAGAGTTGGTACGGGCCCGGGATGAGCTTAAGAGGAAGGAAGCTGAGCTGGAGGCCGAGAGAGACGCAATCCGTCTTGAGGGGGTCGGGGATTGCGCTGATATTATTCCGATGGTGTTGCCCGACCTGGATATGGGGCCTATCCACGCGGCCATTCACTTTTGCAACGGGGACATCTCAGAAGAGGAGTTTAAAAAATGGCTACCCTTTTCTCCCGAAGAGGTGATGGATCCCGATCCCATTTCGATCGCCCCGGCTCCTGAAGAGGATCGACCTGAGGCTCTTGCTCTTGAAGAGAATCGACCTGAGGCTCCTGCTCCGGCCCATGAAGCCATAATTGTCGGGATCTCTCAGGCCGTCAATGTGGAAGCCACCGTCATTCCTCCCGAGGTCGAGCCAATCCATCTGCTACCCGAGCCTATCGAGGAAGAACCAACTGCCCATGAGCGGGCTGATTTGTAAGGGGTAACCCGAACGGGGCCTCGTGTAATTCCGAAAAAACTTTATTCCCCTTGTAATAACTCTTTTCACGGTCATATTTATGTGAATATTTTAATATATTTCTATTCCACTTTTCTTTTTGGTCCTTCATAGCTTGCTCCGATTGCTTTCCCAAAAATGACCACTCGAGGCCCGACTCCGAGCTAGGAGAAACACTTGGCACTGGGGGAATGTTACGTCTCCAGTCCGAGAAGACAGACTCGGTGGGACGTGACCCGACCCCGATCTGAGAAAAACACTTGGCACTGGGGGAATGTTACGTCCCCAGTCCGAGAAGACAGACGGTGGGACATAACCCGACCCCGAATGAGAAAAACACTTGGCACTGGGGGAATGTTACGTCCCAGTCCGAGAAGACAGACTCGGTGGGACGTAACCCGACCCCGAGCTGAGAAAAACACTTGGCACTGGGGGAATGTTACGTCCCCAGTCCGAGAAGACAGACTCGGTGGGACATAACCCGACCCCGAGCTGAGAGAAACCATAATGGCCTCGGCGGAATGAATCCAACCCCGAGCTGAATAACCGAGTGGTCTCGGTGGAACGAATCCAGCCCCGAGCCGATTAACCAAGAGGCCTCGGCGGAACGAATCCAGCCCCGATTAACCAAGAGGCCTCGGCGGATCGAATCCAGCCCCGAGTCGACTAATCCTTGTGACTTATTCAGAAGGGAAGTGAATCAACCTTTGAAACCCTATCGGATTTGGCATGGGCGTCCCCTTGCCAGACCAGCGAAAAACAAAAACAAAACTTTTAGAAAATAAAATCAAAAAACGGGGGTGACTTTAACACTTATCCCAAAGCAACAGCATAGATACCTCAAAACAGCGTCCCGTCCGTGGTCTCCAAAACACAATTCTGAATCTTTCAATTCAGAGTCCCGGCGAACCAGGATTTGGATCAAAGAGCGTTTAGGATGGTAAAGGCACATTCCTCTTACGTCAGGTCACTATGGAGCCTGTATTTCTTTTGAGGGCTCCTCCTTACGACGCTGGAGCAAGTATACGCCACGAGGGTGTAATTCTTCTTCGTGCTATGCTTCTCACGTATCTGAATGACCAAATAGGTAGGGATAAAAGAGTGTCTGAAATATTAATGGCATGTTCCTCCTTATGCTCGGTAACACTGGAGCAAACAAACGTCACGAGGGCATAATCCCTCCTCGTGCTATGCTTCTCACGAATCCGAATGACCAAATAGGTAGGGATCAAAGAGCGTCCGAAACATTAAGGGCATGTTCCTCCTTATGCTCGGTAACACTAGAGCAAGCAAACGCCACGATGGCATAATCCCTCCTCGTGCTATGCTTCTCACGGATCCGAATGACCAAATAGGTAGGGATCAAAGAGTGTCCGAAACATTAAGGGCATGTTCCTCCTTATGCTCGGTAACACTGGAGCAAGCAAACACCACAAGGACATAATCCCTCCTCGTGCTATGCTTCTCATGGATCCGAATGACCGAATAGGTAGGGATCAAAGAGTGTCCGAAATATTAAGGGCATGTTCCTCCTTATGCTCGGTAACACTGGAGCAAGCAAACGCCACGAGGGCATGATCCCTCCTCGTGCTATACTTCTCACGGATCCGTTGGTTAGACAGAACGTACGGGAACATTTTCCCCGTAGCTGTATTTCCCAAACCGGGCAGCCGGCCATCTTACGGGGGCACTCCCTCCCCGCGATTATCATCTCGAAATATCCCTTATTAATACAAGTCATAAGGTAGTTCTGCTTCAGTTTCGGGGGTTCGACTCTACTATGAAAGGCTTCGCGTGCTCCTTTATGTGCTTCATCCCTTGATGCAGTCTTGATCCTAAAAAATGGAATGAGTTAGGTCAGAGCTCTTCTACCCTAGGTTTTTATGGTAGCATCTGTGATTGGCATGTCAAGGGTTTGGTGCCTTTCCTGACCCTAAATCATCCCTCCGCGTCGAGTATGTCCACAGAATACTGAATATGACTTTCAAGTCTAATTTGGAAAAAGAGAATGAAGATTTTCTTAACTGAAAAAAGAAAATTTTATTCATGTTTGGGGACCTACTGCGCTTCCTACAACTCTCTGCGGGATATTTTGGGACAAGGTTTATTTGATCTCCTAACCCCTGTCGGGTTGTTTAGAAAAAGAAATAAAGAAAAACATATTGGAAGTACTTCCTCAACATCTCGGCGTTCCAAGGCTTTTTTAGCCGTGTGTCGTCCAGCTGTTCCAAAGTATAGGCACCCGACCTTACTACTTACACACATTCTATAGGGCCCTTCCCACTTGGCACCTAGTGAACCTTCCTCCGGCCTTCGAGTGTTCAAGGTGACCCTTCGTAATACCAAGTCTCCTGGAAGAAAAACACGGGTTCGAACTTTTTTGTTGTAGAAACGGGCCATCCTTTGTTGATAGACTGCTGTCTTCATATCCGACTTCTCCCTCTTTTCTTCGATCAGGTCGAGATGACTTTTGATGAGTTCTTCATTCTGTCCGTCCTTAAAATTCTGGACCCGGTTGGTAGTCATTCCGATATCTGCTGGAATAACCGCCTCGCATCCGTATGATAATGAAAACGGAGTTTCCCCTATGGAATCCTTACAGGTCGTCCGATCTGCCCACAACACCTCCGGTAACCCTCGACCCATAAGCTCTTGCAGGCTCCGAGCCGAGCTTTAAGGTTGGATTTGATGGTTTTGTTTGTCGCCTCTACCTGCCTGTTAGACTTGGGATGGGCAGGTGAGGCGAATCTTAAGGCGATCTGGAGGTCTTCACAGAGCTTCCTGAAACCTTTGCTATCGAACTGTTTTCCGTTATCGGTGATGAAAGCCCGAGGAATTCTGAACCTGCAGATAATATTCTTTCTCAAGAACTTCGTAGCTTTCTTCTCTGTGATTGTGGATAGGGGTTCAACTTCCACCCATTTGGTGAAATAATCTATGACAACAATGTCGTATTTCGTTTGTCCCCACCTCTTCGGCATCGGTCCGATGATATCCAGCCCCCACTGGGCGAACGGCCAAGGGCTGGACAAGGTGGTCAACTGTTCTGCGGGCTGGTGGTGAATATTGGCATTCTTCTGGCATCCCTCACATTTCCGGGCTACCCTCACACCGTCTTGATGCATGGTCGGCCAGTAGAACCCTTGCCTTAAAGCTTTAAAGGTAATTGATTGTCCTCCGACGTGACTCCCACAGATTCCCGCATGAATTTCCATGAGCACATAGTCAGCCTCCTCTTCTGCTAAGCATCTCAGAAGGGGTACCGTATAGCCCCTTCGGTATAGCACCCCTTCGATCAGGGAGAACTTGGTGCTTTTGAATTTTAGTTTTATGGTTTCCTTTTCATCTTCAGGTGTCTCCCCGGTCTCCAGATATCTCCTGATTGGTTGCATCAATGAAGATTTACTTTCCATATCCAATACCTCTACCTCGAGCTCTCCTACGCTTTTTTCTCGGAGGCAGATTAGAGGGACTATTCTGGGATTTTCCGACCTGATTGAAGATGTGAGCCGTGCTAAAGAGTCTGCCTCATAGTTGTTTTCCCGGCCGATTTTCTCAAACTGCACATTCCCCATTTTCCCCACCAACCTTTTTACCTCAGCTAAATAGGCTATCATACTTGGCTCCCTGGCTTGGAATTCTCCATTCAGCTGCTGAACAGCCAGCTGGGAGTCGCTTCGTACAACTACGTCGTGGACGCCCATCATCGTGCATAACCTTAAACCGGCTGAAATTGCCTCATACTCTGCCTCATTATTTGTGGCCTCGAAGGTGAATCTCAAAGCGAACATCACTTCTTCACCTTTACAGTTTTTCAACACGATTCCGGCCCCATTACCTTGTGAGCTGGCGGATCCGTCTACTGACATCTCCCATTTGTCTTCCCCCATGGTCAGAATTTGGGGTTCTGTGAATTCAACAACAAAGTCTGCTAGAGCTTGCCCTTTTATCGATGCCCTCGGGAGGTAAGAAATGTCGTGTTCACTCAATTCTACCGACCACTTCATTAACCTGCCCGATACCTCTGGTTTTTGCAAAATCTGCCTCAAAGGATAATCGGTGTAAACCCCAATAGGATGGGCCTGGAAGTAAGGTCGTAACTTCCGGGCTGCAGTGATTAACGACAAGGCGACCAGCTCATGTGCTGGATATCTGGTCTCAACATCTAGTAAAGCTTTGCTAACATAATACACTGGCCTTTGAACCTTATCGGCCTCTTTCACTAATACTGAACTTACTGCATGCTCCGAAACAGCTAAATATAAGTATAAGGTCTCACATGGGGATGCCTTTACTAGAAGTGGGGGCTACGTCAGGTATTGTTTCAACTGTATGAAGGATTCCTCGCATTCTGGCGTCCAGTTGACTTCATTTTTTGCCTTCTTGACGACTTTGAAGAAGTGGTGGCACTTTTCGGTTCCTCGGGAAATAAATCAATTGAGCGCGGCCACCCTACCGGTCAGGCTTTGCACTTCTTTTATCGTCCTGAGAGATTTTAAGTCCAGAACGGCTTGGATTTTCTACGGGTTTGCTTCTATGCCTCGAGAGTTTACCATATAGCCCAAAAACTTTCCCGAGGCCACTCCGAAAGCACACTTCTCCGGGTTGAGCTTTAAATTATGCGTCCTCAGTAATTCAAAGGTTTTCTTCAGATCGACCACGTGACACCCTGGCTCCTTAGACATTGTTATCATATCATCAACATATACCAGCATCGATGTGCCGATGAGTGGCTTGAAAATCTTGTTCACCAGCCTCTGAAAGGCTGCCCCCGCATTTTTCAATCCGAATGGCATTACTTTATAACAGTAAAGCCCATGATCGGTAACAAATGTCATCTTCTCCTCGTCCTCAGGATGCATCTTGACCTGATTATATCCCGAGAAGGCATCCATGAAGCTTAGCAGTCCCTGGCAGGCCGTTAAATCTACCAACTGATCTACGTTTGGTAGTGGGAAGCTGTCTTTTAGGCATGCTTTATTGAGGTCGGTGAAATCCACACTCATCCTCCACTTTCCATTGGATTTATTTACTAATACCACATTTGATACCCACTCCGGGTATTTCACTTCTCTGATGAAACCAGCTTTCAACAGTTTTTCTACCTCAGCAGCCATTGCCCTGCACCGTTCCTGGTTAAAGGTTCTTCTTTTTTGCTTGACCGGTTTATGTGATGGGCTTACTGCCAAATGATGATTGATGAACTTCGGATGAATCCCGGGCATGTCGTCGTGCCCCATGCAAAGATGTACGGGTACTCTTTCAGACACTTCAGCAGATCCTGCTTCAGGACCTCGTCTAAGTCTCCCATATTTTTACATTCTTTCCGGGTCCGAAAAGTTCCATCTCCTCTAATTCTTCGACTGCCCTAACCGGGCAGCTTTCTTTGGCCGATGACCCGGATCTTTACTTGCTTCTTCCTCGTCTTCGTTCCCTTGTCTTTTCCGGGCACCTGCTTCAATGCAAAGGGTTTCCTTTGAGAGGATGGCGAAACAACTCCGAGCCACCTTCTGACTTCCGCACACAATTCCAATCCCTTCCCGGGTTGGGAATTTTACTTTAAGTAATAGGAAGACATTGCAGCTTTTATCTTCATCATGAAATGCCGACCAATAATGACTTGGTAACTGTTCATGCAATCCACCACCGTGAAATTTATCATAATCGTCCGAGTTCGGGGACGGGTTCCGATCGTCATTGCTAATTGTATCCTTCCCAATGGGATGACCGTTGAGCCCCCGAAGCCGTATAGAGGAGTCCCATCGTCGGTTATAGTCGCCTACTCCACACCAAGACTGTCCAAAGCCTCATTGGAGATTATATCCACCGCACTCCCGGGATCCACTAGGATTATGTCTACCTCAGAACCGCCGATTTTCGCCTTGATTATTAATGCGTCATCGTGGAGGAAACTCACCCCTTGAGCATCCTCATCCGCGAACATTATTGGTATTGACCGACCACCTTATATTTCCGAGGCCCGTTCTATTTCTAACACTTTCGACCCCTGAGCCCGACTATAGTTTTTTCTTGACCGGTTAGAGTCCCCCGCCAGTGTCTTCCCTCATGCGATGATATTCACATGTCGGCAGCGTGCTCTCTGTCTGGCCGTCATAACTTAATGGTCAATATAATTATTCAAGTACCCATTCCGCGCCAGGTCTTCCATTTGCTCCCACAGGTCTTTGCATCCATTCGTCGTATTTCCCCTCAAATTATGATGCAGGCAATATGATTTATTATTCCTTCTGTCAGGCGGGAATCTCCTGAGGTCAGTTTCTATCAAGAGACCTTTTCCCTGGATTTCCATGAAGATTTGCCCTAGTGGTTTATTCAGAGGAATGTATGCCTTTTTCCCCGGCCACATGGTTCACCTGGGTCGAGATTCTCTTTTCCTGGTCATCCCGAGGTACCGGCTTGAATTCCCTTCACCTCGGGGGTAGTTTTTTGAACTCCATGTCTGGCCTGCGAGGAGCTTCTGCCCCCATCGTCCTCTCTCTGATAGCTGTCCCCCTCCGGGTAATTCTCTCATCATCTTCCAACAAAACAAACTTCCGGGCTGTTTCCAAAGCGGTGGCATAATCCGGTGTACCCTGGATCCTCAGGTGAGTCCATAGCTTTTCGACTTTTAAGGCTCCCTTCAAACTCTCTAGGGCCTCGAGTGACTCATATCCTCCTACCTCGAGCACCATGCTATGGTACCGCTCAATGAAAGCCTTCAGGGGTTCATCGTCCCCCTATTTCATGAGCCTCAATTCCCCAATCGTCTTCTTTGGGACGCAGACCCCCTTGAAGTGCCGAAAAAATGACTTCCTGAGTTGCGCGAAGCTTCTGATGCTCCATGGGGCTAGACTTATGAACCACAAAATGGAAGATCCCCCCAAGGTTAAGGGGAATACTTTGCAAACGGCATCCCATACTACTCCTTGGACCTCCATCAACAAGACAAAACTCTCAGTGTGGCCTTTGTAGGGCGTCATGGACGGCATATTGAATCGTCTTGGGAACTTTACCGACCTTATTTCTTCTGTGAGGGGAGATTCAACCTCGCCGTCCCGAGCATCTCTCGTATCCGTTTTGAGGTTTGCTTCCCACTTGGCCATTTCTTTTCGTAACCAAGATTTTATACTGCCATCTGTGTTACCGTCCCGCCTTCTGCGGCCTTCTTTGCGTCTATCACTCCAGGTGTGGCGTTCCTCATGGCTTGAGATTTCCCGTCCAGTTTCACCATCCTTCCTATCTCTCATTCTGGTGTCGCGGGGGCCATCATAGGAAGAATCTGGCGACTGTCTCCCCTCTTCTTCTTCCCACGTATCCTCCGTTTGTAAATCTTTTTCTACCACTACGGACCTCATCCCGTAGGGATCCTTCCTCCTCGGTTCATCGTCATCACTCACATCTGCGACCCTTTTTCCTTCCGCTATTTCGCCTCTCCTCCGACTGGCTCCGGCTTCAAACTTCTCATTATTCATTTCTTCCATCCCCTCCAGTTTGTTCATCATGGACTTCAACATGTTTTGATTTTCCTCCCTATCTTTCCTCATATTTTCCTATATTTTCTCCATCCATTCTGCTGTTGAACTCCCCGACGACTGGCGATTTTCACCTTATGCCATCGTCTTACCACGCGAGCCGCTTTTTTTGAATCCCCACAGACGGCGCCAACTGTTGACGGCTGATTTTGGTCTCAGGGACAATAAAGGTTTTTTACTCCGAGACAATCCTTCTCAAACTGTGAATTTGTTTTGTTTATGGGAAACCAAAAGCAAATTTGGCAAAAGATAGATTAATACACCAATCAACAAAGAGATTTAACGTGGTTCAGCGGATCATATCCAACCTACATCCACGAGCACAGAACGGACGATATTTTATTACCGAAATATGTTTCTCTGATATGTTTTTTGTGTTTACAAGTCTAATTTCAAATCTGCCTTTTACGTATGCTTTCCCCCTTATTTATACTAGTAAAGAAATCAGTTTCCTTTTCTTATAAGGATTCATAGTTTGAAACTACCTTTACTTCATTTTTCCTATTATGACACTGACTTATCAACTTTTCCCCATGAAAGTAGGATAACTTATCTTCTTATCCGTAAGAATAGGATGTCTTATCTTCCGGAGCATATCCCGCCATATTCCCGGTCTTCATGAGGTCGGTCATGATGGTCTTTTGAACTGAGAATGCTGCTGTCGATCTGATAATGCCCGGTCATCTGATCTTATGTGGTCGGGTTACAGATCATAAGTGCTCGGCCCCTAACTCATGTGGTCGGGTCGGTATTAATGATCTCGATCAACAAGGGAGTTTACCCTTTTTACCTCTGCCGTATTGCTTAAATATCATAGGACCTGAAAATACCACCAACAGCTTGAGAGAGCACCAATTTTCTCCTTGTCCTGGCGTGAGAATAAGAAAGCAAGATCATATTTTATTTGTCTAGAACCATCATGAATGAGAGGCTAAGGGAAATGAAAAATATTGGCTGGTTTATATCATAAAGGAAGATTTTAAATAATTAAAATAACAATAAACAAATGGACACATGTCAAAAGGGTACTCTCGTCACTTTCCTAGCCAGGCAAAAAAAATGCATATTTTTGACTTAGTTTTACTCTGAATTTGGAACATTGGTCAATATAAAAGTTGTATATCTTTGTCTAAGCTTTCTGACGGTACTAAGATCACTAAATATGCACATCGGTAGTTTGAATTATGGCCGAAAAATAAAAATTTATCCAAAATATAATTGAAAAATAAAGGTGTACTGAAACTGTAAAAATTATATCGGATTCTCGAGAAATAATTTTCATGAATGAAAACTCATTTATGCATGATTTTATGCTAAATAATACTTCTTAATACTTCATACAAGTAAGATATGTCCATCGAAATCGTGTCGGGGGTAAACGGGGTGTTACATTCTCTCCCCTTAAATAGGATTCGTCCTCGAATCATATTTAAAGTAAAGTTCCTGAATTCTTCCCGAGATTTCCATACTGTTTCTTGATTTTCGTGATGTCGCCAATCGATTAGAATTGATAGAACATTTTTAGTTTACAATCGTGGCCTTGGAAAATTCATGACATGACTAGTTCTAATGAATTTCTAAGAGCTGAATCTCTTGTGCATATGAATCACCATGCTTGTCTTTATGAACATGGAAACATTGCTTGCATGATGGATCTTGTTTGAGTGGAAGCACTGGTTCTGTGGCTAACGTTCTCCCATGATAACTTGGATTCCTCTTCTCCAAGGGGCACTCCTTAAGAAGATCTTGAACTAAGAAATGGTGGACAACTCTTTCTGATAAAAAATGAAATTATGAGACTCAAGTGTGTTTTTCTTCTCTGGATTTTAAGAATGAACTACAACCCTCCTTAAAAAGACATGGAAGGGTGCCTTAAGGGCACCCTTTGGTAGGGTTACACCTCTACCATGCATCACTTGGGTTTTAGGGCATTCTTGTAAATTGGAGGACATGTCCCCTTGGGGTACCATCCAAGGGACATGTCCCTCCTCCATCCAAATACAATTATTTAGAGAATTTTCTACAATCCCCCACAATTCTCTAAATATTCATGCAGACACTTGAGAGAGTTTCCGTGAACTAAAGCTGTATCGAAATAGGTAGCTTTCGCCTTGAACCTTTACTAGTGAATGACAATCAGATTTACTTGGCAAACTAGTGACCCATAGTCTTGAACTATTCTGTCGTTGGTGTAAACCAAGACAATTGCCAACACACAGCTTTACTTCGACCATTTCATGTTCTACGATTGTGTTCATTTCGGCCCTGAACAACGGTCCTGGGTTCATCAAGTACTCTAGGGTAACCCGCCTTTAAAAGTTCTCATGGAAGCGGCCTCACTTCTTACTTGAAATAGGTGATCTACTATGAAGAGGTAATCTGCCTTTATCCCCATTAGGACTCATCTCCTAATATAGTCATCATTAAAAGACTTAGCTTATCCTATCCTTAACAGACAACACTCTACGTCATTATCGGAATGGGAAAGAGTACAAAACTCTTCAGTGCTTATTTTGAATTGCACAAAATTTATGTTGTCCCTTTTGAACCTAGATCTTGGGATCTCCAGTCAGCTAGGTTGGGTTTCCACAGTTACAATTCTTAGATTATAGGCTTCAAGCCCATTCCCCTCGATGACTTCTCAACTTGCTCTCGAGGTAAACCTTTAGTTAGTGGATCCGTTTGGTTTTCCTTCGACTTAACATAATCGATCGATATTATGCCACTTGAGAGCAATTAACGTATGTTATTATGTCTCCGACGTATGTGTCGAGACTTACCATTATACATTGTATTTTGGGCTCTCCCAATAGCTGATTGGCTATCACAATGTATGCTAATCGCTGGCACCGATTTGGGCCAACTAGGAATATCCTCCAGGAAGTTTCGAAGCCATTCCGCTTCTTCCGTTGTTTTGTCTAACGCTATGAATTCTGATTCAATAGTAGACCGGGAAATACATGTTTTCCTTGAGGATTTCCATGACACGGCCGCACTACCAAGTGTGAAAACAAATCCACTCGTAGATTTGGAATCCACTGTATCAGATATCCAGTTAGCATCGCTGTATCCCTCTAGAACAGCAGGATATCTCTCGTAATGTAGCCTATATTTTGAAGTTTCTCTCAGATACCTCAAAATTCTTACTACGGCTTTCCAGTGGTTATGTCCTGGATTGCTCGTATATCTGCTAAGCCGGTTCACAACTTGAGATATATCAGGTCGTGTGTAATTCGTGAGATACATCAGACTTCTGATGATTCTCTAATACTCTAATTGTGATACGCTTGTACCAGTATTCTTTGATAGATGAAGAGTTAGGTCTACAGGGGTTCTAGCCACATTTAGATCCCCTTTGATATATTTCTCAAGTATCTTCTCAATATAATGAGTCTGAGATAATATATATCCGTCTGATGTCCTAGAAATCTTAATTCATAGGATCACATTAGCTACTCTCAAATCTTTCATATCAAATCTGCTGGATAACACGTTTTTAGTAGACTGAATCATTTCATGATTACTACCAATTATCAGCATATCGTCTACATAGAGACACACAATGACATATCATTTTAGAGTTGATTTGGTGTACACACACTTATCACACTCATTGGTTTTGAACTCACTTGACAACATCTCTTTGTCAAATTTCTCATGCCATTGTTTAGGTGTTTGTTTTAATATGTACAAGGATTTTACAAGTTTGCACACCTTATGTTCTTGTCCAGGAACATTAAACCCTTCTGGTTCTTTCATGTAAATCTTTTCATCCAATTCACCATTGAAAAATGACGTCTTTACATCAATTTGATGTATTTCAAGACCAAATATAGCTGTTATGGCTATGAGCATTCTTATCGATATGATACAAGTCACTGGTGAATATGTGTCAAAGTAATCAAGGCATTCCTTTTGTCTATAACCTTTTATGACAAGTCTTGCCTTGTACTTATCTATTGATCCATCCGTTTTCATCTTTCATTTGAATATCCATTTGTAGCCTAGTGGCTTACAACCTGGAGGAAGATCAACCAAGTCCCAAGTATGGTTCTGTAGGATTGAATCAATCACACTGTTAATAGCCTATTTCCACAGAGGTGCCTCCGGAGACAACATTGCTTCTTTATAGCTTTGAGACTCATTTTCTAACAAGTATGTCAGAAAATCGGGACCAAACGACTTAGACGTTCTAGCTCTTTTACTATGTCTAGGTTCGATTGTCTCAACATTTGCATGTTGATCTGATTCTTGGTGAACCTGATCACTGTCTTTGACAGTATCAATCGTTCTTTTGAGAGACTCTGTTCTTTGTCTTTCCTCACAAGGAAACGTCTCTTCAAAAAATGTCGCATTCCTTGACTCAATTATCATATTCGAATTGATGTCAGGAATCTCAGACTTGTGTACCAAGAATCGATATGCACTACTGTTGCGAGCATATCCAATGAAAATGCAATCAACAGTTTTGGGTCATATTCTGACCTTCTTAGGTTTAAGAACCATTACTTTGGCAAGACACCCCACACTTTTAGGTATTTGTAGGAAGGTACGTGAACCTTCCACAACTCATATGGTGTCTTGTCCAATCTTCGGTAATGAAGCTTGTTTAGAATAAAGTTCGGGGAAAGCAAGGCTTCCCCCACAAGTTCTGGGGTAAACCAGAACTTGTCACCATGCCGTTCCTCATTTCTTTCAATGTTTGGTTTTTGCGCTCATCAATCCCGTTTTGTTGAGGAGAATAAGGAGTAATGGTTTCGTGAATAATTCCGTGCACAGAACAATATTCACCGAATGGTGAAACATATTCACCGACTCTATCACTCCTGATTCTTTTGATTTTCTTGCCAAGTTGATTTTTAACTTCGTTCTTATAGTGTATAAAGCTCTCAATAGCTTCATTTTTGCTCCTCAACAAATACACATAGCAGAATCTTGTACTATCATCGATAAAAGTGACAAAGTACTTTTACCGCCTCTCGTTTGCACAACATTCATATCACACACGTTAGTGTGTATAAGTTCCAAGGGTTCAGAACTGCGTTCAATAGAATGAAATGATGTTCTATGTATTTTTGCTTCAACACATGCCTCACGCTTATGTTGGCTATCAATTATAAATTTAGGTATCAGGTTCATGTTAATTAATTTACGCATTGTATCATAATTAACATGTCCTAACCTTCCATGCCATACATTTTGTGACTCAATAATATAAGCAGAAGTACTAGTTTTATTAATAGCACGATTGACAGTCATTACATTAAGTTTGAAAAGACCACCGGTGAGGTATCATTTTCCTACATACATATCATTCTTAGTCATTACAAATTTATCAGAAACAAATACAAGCTTAAAACCAGCCTTGCTAAGGAGAGAGCCCGAGACCAAATTCTTCCGAATATCCGGAACATGCAGTACATTCTTCAATGTAAGCTCCTTCCGGATATCATCTTCAGAACCACTGTGCCTTGTCCAACCACTTGAGAGGTGGACGAGTTTCCCATTGTCAGATGATCACTGCCATCGACCTTCTGATACAAGGAAAATATTTTATTATCTGCACAGATATGACGAGTAGCCGCAGTGTTTACCCACCATTCTCTCGGATTCCCAACTATGTTGGCTTCGGTTACCACTGCTGATAGGTCCATCTCCGAGATCTCATTAGTCAGCTGCTCACCTTCAGCGACATGGGCCTCATTTTTCTTTTTCTTGCCCTTGTCCTGAGACTTCTTATTTTTGCAGTCCTTTGCCATATGACCGCTCTTTCCACAGTTGTAGCACTTCCCCTTGAACTTCTTGTTTGCTTGGGAAGAATCAGCTAAACTGTTCTTTCTCTTCCTGCTACCCTTCACACCTGACCGGTGCGTAATCACATGCGTATAACGCAAGCGCACGTATCGTTCAAGTAGTATAAAAAGTATCGATCCCACGAGGACTTAATACCTAATCTATTAATTTTGTGAGGTCAAATGATTACTAGTATCTAACAGGTTGATTGATTGATTTGAAATGGTGATGATTTTGAATTTAAAAACAAGTAAATAAAATTGAGCGAAAGTAGGTTTAAGAAAATTCAATATTAGGAAACTATCTAGGGTTGTGAATCTTCCAATATCATTTTAAAGATGAAGTGGTTATTTCATTTTTGTGTAATATATCGGTTTACTAACCATGAACACTAAATTATGGGAAAGCCTCTGTCGATGGTTAGACGCAAATACCCAGTATAACCCAATTGAACCATATGTCTATGTCAACCAAATTACCTGAATTCATTAAGTTTAAGTTCCAATTATGGCTACCCCCGCCCGACAGGTATATGTCTATCCTGTAAGGAAATCTATTAAAGGGTTATCTATCCTCAAGGAAGATCGTGGGCTATTAAGTCTAAGGCTGAAACTTAAAATTCCTTTGTCAAGTTTATTTTAGATTTACCAGATCAATCTTATTAGTGGCCAATTAACAAGACGCATTAAGCTTAAGACTTAATAAGTAAACCCTTAAATTACCAAAACTATAAAATAACCCATTATAAACTTGTGATATTAGAATTCATCACAACCCCAGATAACTAACTTAGTTACGACACATAACTAGGGCTAGTAAAAACTTAAATAAAAGAAAAGACATAAAGTAAAATGCTGAAAAGTAAATTGCTGAAAAGTAAATGACGGAAAGTAAATGCTGAAATTAAATACTGAAAATTAAATGCTGAAAAGTAAATGCTGAAAGTAAATTACTGAAAAGTAAATGCTGAAAGTAAATTGCTGAAAGTAAATTGTTGAAAAGTAAATGCTGAAAGTAAATTGCTGAAAAGTAAATAAAGTAAAAGTACAAAAAAAGAAAATGCTGAGGTAAAAGGATGCACTTTTATTATTCTATTTTATATCTCCCTTAATATAATATATTAACTTTGCATGATAATTACCAACCAGCCATATAGGCGGTATCCAGATTAAGTCAAATTAATAATTAATTACCAACCGACCAATCAGACGATATCCAGTTTATTCAGGTTAAAACCAATTTAAATAATTACCAACCGACCAATATGGCGGTATCTTCGTTAAGTCAGGTTTTAACTAGTTTATATATTATAATTAAGGGATATTAATCTAAATATTAGTAATAAAAGTTTTATCTTTTACCCCAGCAAATGGGAGTTACCTCCTCATTACTGAAAAATAAAAACTGAAAATTAAAGAAAGAAAAGTATTGTGCGTAAAAGTAAATTGCGAAAAGTAAAAACTGAAAAATAAAGAAAAGAAAGTGCGAAAGCGGAAATTAATTACTGAAAGCTGTAAATAAACAAACAAGATACAATCTTCTTACTATTCTTAAGGAATTTCTTAGAAGAAATTATGAATTTACAAATGAAATGACTTGGTATTTATAGGCAAAATTTTGCCTCCATCAAATCATCCACCAAATCCATTATTAATTGCTCCACTAATTGCTCCAACAAATCCATTATTAATTGCTCCACTAATTTCTTATCATGTTTGGTGGTGATTTGATAATTTTTATTATTTATTTATTATTTATTTTTTTGCTTTGAAAATGATTGAAAATGACTTTAATAATTACACACAACACACTTCTGGATGATTCATCAATTTCGGGCATGAAATCTTCAGAATTCGAAATTATTTCATATTTCAAAGTTGGCAGCGCTTTGAGTCTTCTTTAATCTGGAACTTGAATCAGCTCAATCCGATTTTGGAGTAAAACGTTATGCCCAAAATACGACAGATGCGCAAAACTGGAATTTCCAAAACTGCAATTCGTTAAAACGCCCTTTCAAGTTTCCGATCTCCAAAATTAATATGTCAAGTCCAATTTTTGCCCTTATTTGACCCATATTTCGTCCTAAATGATTTCATTGTGTCCTAATATTATTTTATCTACAAAATAAACTAAAACACATCAAAACGTTCATCAAACCCGAGAAACTAAACAAAATATTAAGTAAAAGGGGCGGTAAATATTGATATATTTTCCGCTCATCACACCCCCAAACCTAACATTTTGCTAGTCCTAGAGCAAAAAAACAAAATAAAATACAAGAAACAATTAAAATTAAACTAAGCCACTTTCGTAGGGATCACGGTTGCATTTAGCATATGCAACAGCCTTTAAACCCCTAGGTGTCCCTAGTGGACGAGTTATAGTCTCATGAGGGCTTACAGCAATGATACCCACAAATGTTTTACAAAAGTAAAAAGATATAAAACTAATGAACACAAAAGCAAAAAGACAAGAGAAAAGAGAATAAAGAAGTTAGTGACTATCACGTGAAACTTCTACTCCAAGTTACTAGTTTTTCTTTCTTTCTAAATTACTGAATAAGTAAATTCTCCGATTATATTTACCATTCTCCATATGCACAGCCGACAAAATATTAATCAACTCATTTTTGCCCACAACAGTCACAAGTGCAGTCGATAAGAGAGTAATATTTTTGTCCTAAAGTTTTATCAGAATTCGCACCTTTTTGCAGCAATGGAATAATTTTTCTGATTTTTCTGATTTTTTTTCTTTGATTTTTGATTTTTTTTTATATACAATATCTTCCATCTATGTAGCGAGTGTTGGGTCGGTGGCTCCCAACCAGTTGGCTTTAGGGCACCAGGTGTTAAGACACCCCTACAGACTTATTTACTCAGACTTCAGATATATATATTTTTGCAGCATCTTTGATCCATGTAGCGAGCTTTGGGCCAGTGACTCCCAAACCAGTTGGCTTTAGGGCACTAGGTGTTAAAACACCCTTACAGACTTAATAACTCGGATCTTAGACGTTTTTTTTTTACTCCATCACTTTTTGAGATGCTGCATCCAATTAAACTAGAGCACTGAATATTACAAACTTTTCAATTATAGCTCATGTCCGTATGTTACTATGCATGTTGATAATACCTGCTAACTCAGCATATGAAGATCCATTTTAGTCAATATTATGGAGAATTCACAAATTAAATAATTCAAAAGAAATAAACAAAAATTAACTTCTTCCGAATTAGGTTGAGATACGTCTCAGGAGTGGAAACTCCTTACTCGGCTATCTCTTACCAATTTCACATTTTTAGTCAAAATAAAAACGCAAAATATTTTGTAATTTTTTCAATTTTTCAATTTTTTTTTTGTATTTTTCGAAAAAATTTGGACTAAAAGTAAAAACAACTAATTCCCTCCCTCAAACCTAAATGAGACATTGTCCCCAATGTCTTAAACAGTAGAAGAAGAGCTTGGAAGATAGTACCTGGTTAGCTGAAATTCTACACGAAAAGTTAAAGGTTAAGATCCAAATTAATCCGACGCCTCTTACCATGATCGTCCTTGGACCAATTTATCTTTGAAAGGATAGGGTCAATTTGTGGTTCATAGGCTAAGATTTAGTCAATTAGATCCGTAGTAGTTCTGGCAGTGAAGATGAGTTCTTTTAAAGGTTTTGACACGAACCCATTTCTCCGGGCATCATCAAGAAACACACAAAGAAAATCATAAAATCCTTCAACGTTGTACAATCCAAGGGGTTTATGGTGTATGTTCAGGTTCGACCAAGATAATACTGTAAAAATTTCCTCCAATGTACCCAAGCCACCTGGCAAAGCAATAAAAGCATCAACACGGTTAATCATTTCTACCAATCGTTCAGACATATCTGGCACGATCAGTTCTCTCCGTTTGTGGTCCAATAAGATTTGCCTTCGCCAAAGGTTTTGGAATGATTCCCAAAACTTGACTGCCTCCCTCATGTACAGCTTTTGAAATGATCCTCATAAGTCCAAGATTGCCTCCGCCATATACTAAGTGCATATTCCTTGCAGCTAAGACTCGACCCAATTCCTGTGTTGCTTCTACGTATTGTGGCTTAACACCAACACTAGTATCGCAAAACACACAGATGTTTTCAACTCGTCTTCTTGAAGTGGCTTCCATGTTTTACTCTGGATGTCTTCAAAAGTGCAATAATGAGTTGAATTTATAACACCTGAAAAGGGTGAGTAAAATAATAGCACTAGTACCTGCCAAATGACAATTATTAGTTAAACAGTAAAATAAATCGTGATAGTCAAAAAGGTCTGGATCGTGTCGGAAAAAATAAAAGAAAACAACAAAAACAAATCACAATTATCAGGAAAAGAAAAAGAGATATAATATGTACAAGAAATGTAGCGGCTTGATTGACGTATATGCGTTAGGGACAACCTTCCCATCCAATTTTCTTATAAATTGGCAAACATGGTCTTTTTGAGTCAGATTCCCAAGACTTAACTGTTGTCTTTCTTTTTGGAATTGTGTATGTAATTTGCGAATGGCTATATGAACATATCCACTAGGATGCGTCTCAAGAGTTGAAGATATATCATCTACAGACTCCTTACTCAAGCCATCCCTAATGAATTTAATTTTTTCTTCGCGATTATCAGACACCATTCCTAAAGAACAAAACGAGTATTGCAATTCCAGCGTGCACATTTATAACAAACACCCATTTGCTTAGCTCTACGTTTCTTTGCATAGGTGCTTCTTCCAAAACCAGGCAGATGTGAAATAAAAGAGTCAGAAGACTCACCTGCCAATCGGACCCGTGCTTCGATTACCCAACGAATGTCATTAGGAATACATGGATCATCAGTAGTCTCATTCGTTCCAAGCGAGCTTGTGTAGACTTTCATCAGAGAGTTTTGAGGGAGAGAAGGAAATTTATTGTGAAGATTTGCGAGAACTTCTTCCATCGTGAAATGACTTTACCTGAAAAAATTAAACACACAAAAATAAAACACACCAGATCACAAATATACACAAATTGCATGGGTTGCCTCCCTGCGAGCGCTAAGTTTAAAGTTGTCAGCTAGACGTGACTTCTCGAACGTTAAGATGGATCTGAAAGTGTGACACTTTCTTTTTGTCGCTCAAATGATTCTCCCCAGTAGTGCTTAACACGCTTGTTTTTAACCTTGAAAGTTTTGTTGGAGTCAGGATCATGTATCTCAACGGCTCTGTCTGGTAAAATTTGGTGATCACAAATGGACCTGACCACCGTGATTTTGGCCTCCATGGGAAGAATTTCAACCTTGATTTGTTTAAAAGTACCTTCTGCCCTGGTTCCAGTTGTATGCGCACTAATTTCTCATCCTGTCTCTTCTTGGCCTTTTCTTTGTACAATTTGGCATCCTCAAAAGGCTGATTGTGAAATTCCTCCAATTCATTGAGCTGGTGGAACTTTTTCACTTTTATTGCTTGTAGTGTAAGAATTGGCTTTTTCAGTGCAAAAGACGCTTTATCTTCAGGCTCCATAGGCAATTGACATATTTTAAGTTTGTCAATAGAACTTTGCATTGCATTGGAGTTCTAAATGGTACTTTATATCACATCAAGTCTGAAATATTCTTCCTTCTTTTCATCATCTGGGAAATTCATGGCCTTGAAAACATTGAATGTTACTTCTTGGTCATGTACCCTCATGGTTAATTCTTCTTTTTGTACATCAATAATGGTTCGACCTGTAGCCAAGAATGGTCTTCCGAGGATGATTGGCATGTCTGCGTCTTCCTCCATATCAAAGACAATAAAATCTACTGGGAAAATGAATTTGTCAACCTTGACCAGCACATCTTCAACTACACCTCTCAGAAATACGAGTGTTCTATCAGCAAGTTGTAGAGAGACTGAGGTGGGCATTGTTTCTCCAATCTGCAGTTTCCTGAAAATAAAAAAGGCATCAAGTTAACACTAGCACCTAAATCACATAAAGCCTTACCAAAGTCATGTTCTCCTATGGTGCAATGAACAGTGAAACTGCCAGGATCTTTCAATTTTGGAGGAAGTTTCCTCTGAATGATAGCGCTGCATTCTTTTAATAATGCTACTGTCTCGTAATCTCCTAATCTCCACTTTCGTGAAAAAATATCTTTCATGAATTTGGCATAGTTGGACATTTGTTCCAACGCTTCTGCAAATGGAATGTTGATGTGCATCTTTTTGAACACCTCCAGGAAACAAGCAAACTGCTTGTCCAATTTGTTTTTCTGAAGACGCTGAGGAAAAATGTGGAGGTGGAGTGATCTGTTCTTTGTCCTTTGCTTCTTTTTCCTCCATCAGTTGTTTTGTTTCTTTTGGAATATCTTCAATTGTTGCCTTGATTCCAACATCTTTGTTGATTTCAGTACCGCTTTTTAACATGATGGCATGGCATTGCTCATTTCCCATGTTCCTTGGATTTGGCTCTGTGTTGCTAGGAAAGGTACATGGCGGTCTGTAACTCTGAGCATTGGCCAGTTGTCCCATTTGATTTTCCAGTTCTTTAATAGAAGCTGATTGACTTTGAATTAATGTTGCTTGTGATTGAAACATAGCATCATATCTTGCTGCTTGAGAGTCGTGTTTTGCTTCTATCTTTTTCAAGTGGATCAACACTTCTGTTATTCCTGATTCATTTTCTTCTCCTGGCTTTTGTTCTGTTGTTGGAATCCGGGTGGTGGGTTGTTCATTTTCTTGAATTGTTGCTCCATACGAAATTGGGATGATTCCTCCACCCTGGGTTGTAGGTGTCGAATATGGATTTTCCTCTGTTTGTTGAAATTGTTGACATAATTCACCGTTTCTTTATGTTGGTTGAAGATTCTGACTCAGGAGCTCCACCAAATGGTGAACTTGTGGATCCACCATTAACCTTCATATTAAGAGTTTCCAGATTTTTGCAAATCTGATCCAGCTTGGAATTCAGTGCTGTGTTGGCTCCAACTTCATAAATTCCTGCAATTCTTTGGATCATGCTCCTTTATGTTGGCCATAAAGAATTATGTTGGCCATTTCTTCAATTAAGTCCCAGGCCTGATCTTCTCCTTTGCCATCAAAGCTCCTCCAGCAGCAGCATCAATTGTGGTTCTCATTATTCCAGAAAGTCCATTGTAGAAGGTTTGGATTTGTAGCCACTTTGCGATCTCATGATGAGGAACTTTCCGGAGTAAATATTTGAATCTTTCCTAAGCTTTGCAAAGGGATTCTGAATCTTGTTGCACGAAGGATGTGATGTCATTCCTCAACTTTGCAGTTCTGGCTGGTGGAAAGTACTTTGCAAGGAATTTGGTGGCTAGAGTGTTCCAAGTTGTGATGGAACCTGCTGGTAGTGAATGTAGCCAAGTTTTTGCTCTGTCTTTCAAGGAATATGGAAAAACTCACAGTCTCATTGCTTCTTCTGACGCTCTATTGTAATTGAAAGTGCCGCAAACTTCCAGGAAGTTGCTGATGTGGGCATTAGGATCTTCAGTTGCATTTCCGCCAAACTGTACTGACCGTTGAATCATCTGGATGCATGTTTTGATGTCACCCACATTATTGGTAAGGGAGGAAGTACAATACAGAAAATGAAGCCGTCAACCACCAGAATGGTTCTGTCTCGAATGGGAATGGTGGTGCAACGTTCAAAGGGCTTCTTGGTCTTCTCGCCTTTCCCTTCTCAATTGTCTGATGGTTCTTTGAATTTCTGGGTCAAGCGATCAGAGTTCAAAGCTTCTGGTTCGTTACGTGTAGTTTCTGAGAACCTCAAACACAAGAAAAAAAAAATAAGTAAAAAGAAATTAGATACAAGTTACGTATCTAACCCCAAAACTAATAGTGAAAGATAAATAAGTCCCCGGCAATGGCGCCAAAAACTTGACCGGTGCGTAATCACACGCGTATAACGCAAGCGCACGTATCGTTCAAGTAGTATAAAAAGTATCGATCCCACGAGGACTTAATACCTAATCTATTAATTTTGTGAGGTCAAATGATTACTAGTATCTAACAGGTTGATTGATTGATTTGAAATGGTGATGATTTTGAATTTAAAACAAGTAAATAGAATTGCGCGAAAGTAGGTTTAAGAAAATTCAATATTAGGAAACTATCTAGGTTGTGAATCTTCCAATATCATTTTAAAGATGAAGTGGTTATTTCATTTTTGTGTAATATATCGGTTTACTAACCTGGAACACTAAATTATGCGAAAGCCTCTGTCGATGGTCAGACGCAAATACCCAGTAAACCCAATTGAACCATATGTCTATAACAACCAAATTACCTGGATTCATGAAGTTTAAGTTCCAATTATGGCTACCCCCGCCCGACATGTATATGTCTATCCTGTAAGAAATCTATTAAAGGGTTATCTATCCTCAAGGAAGATCGTGGGCTATTAAGTCTAAGGCTGAAACCTAAAATTCCTTTGTCAAGTTTATTTTAGATTTACCAGATCAATCTTTTAGTGGCCAATTAACAAGACATTAAGCTTAAGACTTAATAAGTAAACCTTTAAATTACCCAAACTATAAAATAACCCCTTATAAACCGGTGATATTAGAATTCATCACAACCCCAGATAACTAACTTAGTTACGACACATAACTAGGGCTAGTGAAAACTTAAATATAATAAAAGACATAAAGTAAATGCTGAAAAGTAAATTGCTGAAAAGTAAATGACGGAAAGTAAATGCTGAAATTAAATACTGAAAATTAAATGCTGAAAAGTAAATGCTGAAAGTAAATTATTGAAAAGTAAATGCTGAAAGTAAATTGCTGAAAGTGAAAGAAATTGCTGAAAAGTAAATGCTGAAAGTAAATTGCTGAAAAGTAAATAAAGTAAAAGTACAATAAAAGAAAATGTTGAGGTAAAAGGATCCACTTTTATTATTTCTATTTTAGATATCTCCCTTAATATAATATATTAACTTTGCATGATAATTACCAACCAGCCATATAGGCGGTATCCAGATTAAGTCAATTAATAATTAATTACCAACCGACCAATCAGGCGGTATCCAGTTTAGTCAGGTTAAAACCAATTTAAATAATTACCAACCGACCAATATGGCGGTATCCTTGTTAAGTCAGGTTTTAACTAGTTTATATATTATAATTAAGGGAGATTAATCTAAATATTAGTAATAAAAGTTTATCTTTTACCCCAGCAAATGGGAGTTACCTCCTCATTACTGAAAAGTAAAAACTGAAAATTAAAAAGAAGAAAAGTATTGTGCGTAAAAGTAAATTGCGGATAGTAAAAAACTGAAAAGTAAAGAAAAGAAAGTGCGAAAGCGGAAATTAATTACTGAAAGCTGTAAATAAACAAACAAGATACAATCTTCTTAGTATTCTTAAGGAATTCCTTAGAAGAAAGTATGAATTTACAAATGAAATGACTTGGTATTTATAGGCAAAAATTTGTCTCCATCAAATCATCCACCAAATCCATTATTAATTGCTCCACTAATTGCTCCAACAAATCCATTATTAATTGCTCCACTAATTGCTTATCATGTTGGTGGTGATTTGATAATTTTTATTATTTATTTATTAATTTTTTTTTGCTTTGAAAATGATTGAAAATGACTTTAATAATTACACACAACACACTCTGGATGGTTCATCAATTTCAGGCATGAAATCTTCAGAATTAGAAATTATTTTATCTTTTAAAGTTGTAGATCTTTAAGTCTTCTTTAATCTGGAACTTGAATCAGCTCAATCCGATATCGGAGAGTAAAAGTTATGCCCAAAATACGACAGATGCGTAAAATTGGAATTTCCAAAACTGCACTCGTTAAAAACGCCCTTTCAAGTTTCCAATCTCCAAAATTAATATGTCAAGTCCAATTTTTGCCCTTATTTGACCCACATTTCGTCCTAAATGATTTCATTGTGTCCCGATATTATTTTATCTGCAAAATAAACTAAAACACATCAAAACGTTCATCAAACCCGAGAAACTAAACAAAATATTAAGTAAAAGGGGCGGTAAATATTGATATATTTTCCGCTCATCAACACCCTCAATGATGTGGCCTTAGACTCCATAGTCTTGTAGCTGGCCTTCTCAGACATCTTGTTGTCCTCCTCGATTCTCAATCAAACTCCAAGGTCTTCAAGGCTCATCTGCTTCTTCTTGTGTTCAGATAGCTCCTGAAGTCCTTCCATGATGGAGGCAACTTTTCAATTATGGTGGCAGCCTGAAACGTCTCACAGAGTTTCATACCTTCATCCAGTATTTAATGAATGATCAACTGCAGTTCACCTAACTGAGACATCACTGTTCTTGAATCTACCATCTTGTAGTCCAGGAACCTACCCACGACAAATTTCTTTTAACTGGCATCCTCGGTTTTGTATTTCTTCTCGAGAGATTCCCAGAGAATCTTCGCGGAAGACATGCCTTGGTACACATTATACAGGGTATTGTCAAGCCCACCCAAAAGGTAGTTCTTGCACAAGAAGTCTCCAGACAGCCATGTCTGTTCTCGCAGTTCCTTGGCTGTTTCCGATTCACCCTCCACAGGACCCGGAGGATCTTTGAGGAAATTAGCCAACTGGAGAGTTATCAGGTAGAACAACATTTTGCTCTGTCACTGTTTGAAGTTTGCCCCACCAAAATTCTCTAGTTTTTCTCTATGAGAGACCAGTACGGTGATGTTTCCGCTAGCCATATGTAACTGAAAACCAACAGGGGTCAATTAGTCTATAAAAGATAATTTGCACAACGATCAAAAAATGATCTTGTTTCTAGTGATATACCAAGTATCAACTTGTTGTTATATTGGACAGTAGTACCAATAAACACAAGTCTTTGAATTTCCAACCAAGATTTCTCATGAAAAATGAATAAGGGAATATTCCCAGAGGACGATGGTGGTCCGGAGTAACCATTTAAGTCCCTGACCACTTAGGCTCTTATCTCTTTTTTGACAGAATATCCTTTAACCACTTTCTCATTAGAATCTATTAGCAATTCAAACCCAGTATTTCACTTTTAAATGTCACAATATAGTATACAATATGTGTAGATATATGTGTATGTGTCAAACAAGATTGGATGGAATTAATTATGTAAAATTACACTTTAAATTCTCAACCAAGTATGCAACACACAATTAGTTTTCAACTTTATCACTATGTGTATGCTTGTGATAATTGAACAACCTAATAATAACTTAAATCTGTACTACCAAGATTATTGTGATTCAGTATATGATTAACTAAGTTAATATTATTAATACTTGAAGTATTTGCAGTTTAAACAATCCAGGACTAATTCGTTAGTGTGGTGTTCGTATTACGTTCGAACGAGACTATCCAGTGAGTGTACGTTCGTGTTGCGTTCGAGAACGCGTTCGAACGAAGTGTTCCAGAGAGTTCACATTCGTGTAGCGTTTGATAACGCGTTCGAACGGAATGTTTCCAGAGAGTACACGTCCGTATAGCGTTCGAGAACGCGTTCGAACAGAATAATTCCAGAGAGTTTGCGTTCGAGTTGCGTTAGAATACGCGTTCGAACGTTCTTAGGCAGAAGGCTTGCGTTCGAGTTGCGTTTGAAGATGCGTTCGAACGTTCTTACGAATTTTCAGATTTTTGCCTTCGCGTTCGTCGGGCGTTCGAACGCCCTACGTATTTTTCATGCACAGACAGTATTTTCCCCGAAAATTTTCTAACCTAGCATGCGAATCACTATCTAACAACACTAAAACTAATAAGTTCTTAAGATTGTGGTAAGATTTGTGTCATTAAACAGAAAACAAACATGCTTTAAACAATCAAATCCAGAAAATAAAAGTGGATCTATACTAACATGCATAAACCCTAAACTTTAAGAACATGAAATACTTGATAAAAATGACGAATCTTGCAGTCAAAGTCGAGATAAATCTCTGTCCTTAAGAACTTATTAGCCCCGTCTCGGTGCTTTACGGGTTCTGTGGCTAACGTTCTCCCATGATAACTTGGATTCCTCTTCTCCAAGGGGCACTCCTTAAGAAGATCTTGAACTAAGAAATGGTGGACAATTTTTTCTGATAAAAAATGAAATTATGAGACTCAAGTGTGTTTTTCTTCTCTGGATTTTAAGAATGAACTACAACCCTCCTTAAATAGACATGGAAGGGTGCCTTAAGGGCACCCTTTGGAAGGGTTACACCCTACTATGCATCACTTGGGTTTTAGGGCATTCTTGTAAATTGGAGGACATGTCCCTTTGGGGTACCATCCAAGGGACATGTCCCTCCTCCATCTAAATACAATTATTTAGAGAATTTTCTACAATTACTCCTTGATCATGTTTGAGTGCATCATGAAATAAGGCACATGAGCTATGTTGAATGGCTTCCCTATAACTCGTGACTGATGGAGTGGCATGATGTTTAAACCTAAGAATTCCTTATTATAGAGTTCATAATTACTGTAATGTTATTCTTCTCTGTAAGCCCATGAGTGAAAAGGCTTACCACTAAGACATTCTTACTAACTTCTGACATCATGAACTTGACATACATATGAGTAAATAACATTGCTATGTCTGAAATCTGGGATTATATTCCCTATTTGTTTATGTAATTCTGCCTTTGCTTGACATGTATCCCCTTATTTGACGCTAAAACACTACAAGAAAAAAGGCTTTTACTGATACTAAATTAGTGTCAGTAAAGGGTTTTACTGACACTATATAAATGTGTCAGTGTTGCCGCAGCCAGAAATCACTGACACTAGTTTCTAGTGTCAGTGATTCTTAGTGTCAGTAAACGTTAATACTGTAGTATCAGAAAATTATTGACACTATGGTATCAGTAATCTCTCACACTATTTTAGTGTCAGTAAATTATTGACACTATATCATCAGTATTTAGTGATACTATAGTGTCAGTAAATTTTGTTACTGCAGTATCAGTATATCGCATATATTTGATTTTTAGTGTCAGTAATTATTGTTACTATAGTATCAATATCCGTCAATATCTTTTAAAATTTAAAAATCGTATTATTTCACAATTATATTTCTTATTTTTTGTAATTAAATTAATCATAAAATATATATATATATATATATATATATATATATATATACCAACTCAATGAAATAAAAAACTAAAAAATTATATTTATATAAAATTCGCAATATAATAGATTAATCGTATTAATCAATTCAACAGTATCACATGATGAATACAAAAACTCCATAGACAATCTTTAAATTAACATATATATATTTCAAAAACTACTCTTAAAGTCCCATCAAAATGTCATGCCCCCACCAAAATTCATGATACTTGTTGAGAAGCCTGCAACAATCCCCCAACAATATGATATCTGGCACAAAATCTGAAATTATAAACCAAATGTTAAGAATTAGATGGACTTCCAAAAAAAATCGATATCTTCATAAATAAAAACATTAAATACATCCAAATAAAAATACAAAATATAACCCTAATCTAATTTTTGTCACATAAAGCACTTATTGACAATAACCATACCAACAACCTAAGAGCATGCATATAAAAAACCAAATGGCATCCATAATAACAAGTTGTATCCTTCATACCGCTACATAATCACCAAAACAAACAAATCAATAACACACACACACACACACACACACACACACACAACACACACACACACATATATATATATAGACGGACATAAAACTGAAATAAAAGGATCTCATGAACCAGATGAAGTTTATCAGATGACATGATCTAATACTGTTTCCAAATGCAGGAAGCAAATCAAGATGACAAGATAGTTGTTCATTATGGAATTCCTGGAAACTAAAAGTTCAAAGCTCAAAATGTACTAGAATGTAACATTCCAGGTAATTGCCATAAAAATAGATGAGATAAACATGTTAGATCTCAATATATCAAATATTGCTTCCATAACATTCATGCTGCACCTCAAAGCACATCAGATGACAGGTGCCATATCCCCCAAAGGTTTCAACAAGTATCAATCAGAACATGGCAAAACTTCATCAGGTAAAAAACTATCTCCAAGTTCATGTCTGACATAGAGAACATCGAGACACTGTTAATAGAATATTTTACATCATGATTGTTTTAACTTTCAAGTCTCAAAGCAATCTTACCCACTAGCAAAACTCACAAATAAAACAAATTAACCCAGCAAATTAAACCATCAGGGCATAAAACTGAAATAAAAGATATGATTCATATTGCTTTCACTGAAGTAAAAAATCTGGGGAAAAAATTCTAAGCTAAAAGTAGAAACAAGAATGTATTAATTTACAGAAAAGAGAAATACCATACTACTTCATTAACTCAACGAACAATAGCTATGTTGTCCTTGTCATTTGTATTCTGCAAGAATAGAAGATTTCCCAATATGTCATGAATTAAAGTGAAAAAATAGGAAGTAATAATCACCTCTGTAAAACATGTCCTTGTAATTACCTCTTCATTATACTGTGTGATTATATGTGCAACATATATTGCCCAATCATCACGGAGTTGCGTTATATCTTCCAGAGTGTACTCATTAATCCCCTTGAACTTTAAAATATTTACTGATAGAATTTTAAACAGTAAGATATCTTAATTGAAAAGATATCTTAATTGACTAGTGATAAAACTTAACTATTGTTAACTTACATTGTCTTTGATACACTCTAATTCCCCTACAAAAAATTATAATTGGATATCATATAAATAATGCAACAATAAAACCAATGTTAAAATAAAGAGAAAACAACTATAACTTAACTGATTAACAATTTGCATCAACTCATCAGTAGGATTATTCCCCTTAGGATCCAGATAATATATCGTGCGTCGTACTATGTCAATTGCAAGAAGCACCCAGTGAAAGCTAAATAAGAAAGAAAGGGTAATAAAAATCTGGATTACATAAAATGATTCGAGATGACGTAACTCTTTAGAACTCCTACCTAAGCCTAAAACTTCGCTTTGTCTGCTCTGCAGCGATCGAAGCCTCAAAGGTTATAGCATGTCCTATATTGCTTCATCATGAGGGTAATATACCATGAAGCCTCTTGCTCATGAGGGTACCGTTAGAACATGCACTGTGACTCTTTGCTAATAATGACCTTTGAAGCCTTACTTATCGATTCTGATCATGAAAGTTTGATATTCTTCTGAGCCAGCTTGACCATAATGCCCTAATCGAGGGAGTCTTCTAAAAATCTGCAGTAGCAATCCGCTGATCCTTCGGAAGCTCTTGATTCCTGTAGCACTTGTGGGCCTAAGAAAATTCTAGATCACTTCAAAATCTTTGGGGTCATCTGAAACCTCATTTCATGATACCACATAGGCTTAAAGTGCTATCTCAAAAAGAAAGAATTTTCTTTTGGGGAATTAGGTATAAGATTTATATCTCGTCAAATCCTAAAAGATTGCAAGCATGTGTTCTTCATGTTCTCTTGCACTTACTGTGAGATCTATGATTGCTATTGAAGCACTAGAGTGTTTGAGGGATGATATTAAAGTTTATATACTCATAGCGTGCTCGACAAGTGTTCTTGGAAATGCATGTGTCTGTATCTTGAATTGGTGATACCTAGGGTCAAGATCAACCCTGAGACTATACTGAGTTCCTTGATGTTGATTGGATAGATCATTAACTTCTAAAGCTGCTCGTGGTCTGATTGTGTTGTCTATAGAATGAACGTGTCTTATGAGAATAGAAACTAGACCCGGCCGGCGGTTCGGTTCCGGTTCGGAACCGAACCGAACCGGCCGGTTTCCGGTTCAACGAGTGTGGAACCGGAACCGAACCGGTTAAATCCGGTTCGGTTCCGGTTCCACACTTAAGTGGAACCGGAACCTAAAACCGAACCGGAACCGAACCGGTTTAAGACATATCCCCTTTATAAATTATAATTTTACAATTATCAATCATCATTATCAGTTGATCATTCGGCTCCGGTTCCGCTTGCACTTGTTGCAGAAGCATTATCGAACAAATCTTCAAAATCATCGGGGGCATCTTCTTGTTGTCTCAGATCAGCTCGAGTCCAATCATCCACACAAGCTGTTGCTTCTAGAGTGCTTGGATGTAATGAAGATCGCCTAGCTTCCAATATATTACCTCCCAAGCTGAAGGCTTGCTCAACCGCAACGGTGGAAATAGGTGCTGCCAATATCTCTTTAGCAATAATAGATAAAACAAGATATATATTTTGATGCCGGTTCCACCATTCAAGGATTTTAAAATTTTTACTGCATAAACTTTCATTAGAAAACTCAAAATTTGTAGATAAATAATTATCTAATTCAGGATTATTAGTTGTCGTATCCCTAGATTTTTTATTTCGTTGCAATAACCAACGATCCCCTGCGCTAAGTCTTGTTTGAATTACCGGTTCGCTACTACTAGATTGACCTAATGTTCCTAAGTTATATCTTACAATATAATCATTAAATAAAATAATTAAATCACTTCTTAATTTCGTCATTATGCTCGTAATATCAATGTCATCTAATATTCCTAAATAACCATAGTAAGCTTGTAAACCACCATTCAAACCTTCTAATTTAAATCTAGGATCAAAAACAGCAGCAATAAGATAAAGTAAATGAATTTCTCTAAAATAATGCAACCATTTTACCTTCATAACAGTAATGGCTTCGAGCAAAACAAGATCATTAGGGTCGTCACTGTCAACATGCTCATCGAGAGTGCCAAAAATATTCAAACTCTTAAGAAGAAATAAATGTGTTTAGGATAATAAACACCGCTAAAAACTAAAGTAGCATCATTAAATACTCTTAAAATATCTAAAAAAATTTCACAAATATCCCATTGACTAGGATATAGTGTGATATTTTGAACATGTTGAGAAAAAAAACTACATAATGCATCTTTGTATTGAAATGCTTGACATAAAAGAAAATAAGTAGAATTCCAACTTGTTGGAACATCTCTAGAAAATTTAATCGGTTTAATACCATTTATTTTACAAAACTTGGTCCATTCTCTCCTAACTTGAGAATATGACCAAATACAGTTAAGTGCCATTTTAATTGGATCAAGGAAAGGAGATAATAATTTTAGACCGTCTTGCACACATAAGTTTAGGACATGACATGTACAACGAATATGAAAAAATCGACCCCCTAAATTTGGTTGACATATTTCTTTTAAATCATTGATGGATGCAGTATTTGCAGATGCATTATCAAATCCAATTGTTAAAATTTTTTCTCCTAAACCATATTCATCAAAAATTACCTTCATCATTCTATAAATATTATGTGCAGTATGTTGGTCATCAAAAACTCTAAATGCAATAAGTCGTTTTTGCATGGTAAATGATGCATCAATCCAATGACAAGTCACACCCATGTATGAGTGTGTTTGCCAATGGTCACTCCAAATATCAGAACATATAGAAATACGACCTTTCATCTCTTTAAATATTTCATTTAAAATAATTTTACCATCTTTATATAATTTGAAAATATGACGTTTTGTTGTGTTTCGAGTCATTCTACATGCAGCAGGGTTTAAAGCATTATGCATGTAATTAGTAAAATGAAGTTTTTCACCAAAGCTTAAAGAAAGATGTGCCATACAAGTTAATTTCGCAAATTCTTCTCTATTTTTTGCATCAGAATATTTAAATAAATCTACACTACTCGTACCTCTACTAGATGATGCGTACCTGGCCATTTGAGTCTGCGTCGTATCAATGCCAAATTCAACCGGATGATGTTTCTCCATGTGCTTGATCATATTGCCGTATCCACCAGAAAATTTATAGATAACCCCACAATAGTTGCAAATTGCTCGTTGTGAACCATCTTCTAGGCGTTCCAAAGTAAAATGAATTTTGAAAATATCGGAGGACCGAGCCTTAACTTCTCTTCTCCGTGACTGTGCACTGACACTAGGGCCGCTCTCTTGGGTTGGCATATTTGACATTATGTTCTCGGATGAGCTTGCCATTTTTTTTTGAGAAATTAGGAAGAAAAATAAGAAAATTGAATAATTGCGATGCGAATGATAACAAATTAACAACTAAATAAATTGAGATTGAGAATAAGAATATAAGAGAATTGTATTGAAGTAAGATTGAGAATAAGAGAATTATAGAAAATGAGAGAGTTGAGATGAAATTATGAAAAATGAATCATATTTATAGAATTTTAGAATTTTTTTGATACCAAAAATGCCCCTAAATATAACCGTTTTATTACCGTTATTAGGGGTACATTAGTAATTTTTATTTTATATAATAAAAATATTTTTTTTTAATAATTTTTTTTTTTGGCAGGGAGCCGTTTGGCAGGGTGCCGAACGGCTCCCTGCATCCCCCAACGGCTACTAGCCGTTTGGGGAATTAGGCCCCCAACGGTTCCGGTTCGAACCGGTGGAACCGTACGGTTCCACCGGTTCGGACCGGTTCGAGTTGGGGTGGAACCCCAACCGAACCGGTCCAATTCCGGTTCGGTTCCGGAACCGGAACCGAAACCGGTTGGAAGGTTCAGTTCCGATTCGGTTCCGGTTCCGAACCGGAACCGTGGCCGGGTCTAATAGAAACTATGAAAGGGAATCTAATGTCTATGTTTCATGCCTGACTACGACTTAGAAGGAATACTCCTGACATGGCTTGTATCTGTAAAAATCTGATTTGATCGATCGGTATTTAATGGTCTGCCCTTAACCCTGGCCTATGGGAAGTCATGTTGGTACTACTGCTAATTATGCTGGCTGACTAAAATTGATGGGGGGTCAGATGACTGAGGTAAAATTATTGATTCTTAGGGCCGGTTTGACCACAACTGCTTTTGTCATAAGTAGCTCTCAAGCATAGCCCTAAGTGCCTCTGTACGTAGGTCTGGTGTAGGGCTATCATGCGGATTTGTGAATATTAATGGAACCACTTAAGAAGCAGTATCTTGCCTCAGTTTTGTGTCCAGTCCTTTACTGGTAGCCGCACTTAATTCTTTAACAGAAATTTTCCTGAGGCATGAACTCACTTTGAGCTTGGCATTGACCTAAATGGATTGATCTTTGTTCTTCTTCCTGAACTTCCTTTATTGGCTTACATGAGGTCTTGTGTAACGTGCATCGTATTTCTGCATCTGCTACACGTACGTCTTGCCACTAATTATTTTGAGGGTTATATGATTTGATGTCGTTATGGTGATAAATAATATTTACCACTAATTATTTTGTGCGTTACATTATCCGAGTACAATCGCTTGTGTCATGGATTGTGCTGAGCTTAGTTGCTGCCTTATTCAGAAGCAGCTTACTGGGTTCACCCTACTGGGTCTACGATTATAGGTCCTTCAGGATACGACTAAATGTCTTTGAAAGTCTAAGACGATGTTATTATCCAATTGCTAAGCAAATAGAGGGTTATATCTTGTCGTGGGTTATATGAATTACTACTTTTACTAGAGGGTGGACAACTACACCAATTAATCCATGGTTCCCTGCATGTATAGAATATCTCATGACATTACAATTTATCACTCTCAAATTTGACTTCAATAAGTCAAGTCTTTTCTACAATGATCAATATCCGATGTTACACACCATGTAATAAAATAATTTTATTACACAAGATTATAGAAAAGATATTCTATCAAATAAAATACAATATTCTATTAAATAGAATTGATAGAATAAATGATAAACTTTTACTTGTACCTCTGAGACGCAAATACTTTCAATTATATAACCATTATACAAAAGAAAGATTCAAATCTCAAACTTTTCAAGATTCAAATTTTCTACTTATACATATCATATACGTAACTATAGAAACTAATGGAACAATAATTAAAAGGATGAATTAGTGTAACTGGAGCATAACCCCAAGAGTATTGAAACTAATTCGGTAACACTCAATATCAAACGAATCAAATCATATAAGATTCGATTTCTCCCACTGACCAATTCCATCACGATGGAATTGTAGAAGAATAATATTGAGTAAGAATCACATCTATTAAATAACTATAGAACTAATTGCCATAAATTCATATGTTTGATCATATCAAACATCCTTGAACAATTCAAAGACTCACAATGAATTTTAAAGATATAGTTTTCAACACTTCAAATAGAATAACTTTGAACTAGTCAAAATATTCTATCCGTATTTCATCAGAAACATATTGAAAGTTCTCGAACCATTCAAGACGTTCAATATATATACTCTTAGAAACACGCAACTAAGTCATGACAATTCATTAACTAAGTTACGAAGTAAAGAAAACTATCCAAGGCAATTTACAATTCATTAAACTACATACATCCAATGTATTAGTTTAATAAATCTGTGGTCCAATGACGATCATTGGTTAAATGAGATTCAATCACATCCTGAATACAATATTCATTAAATGGATAATGATATATGGTGTGATCTTATATCAGACCATCCTTTAACATAAGGAATAAACATCTAATGCTTATGTGATAAAATCTAATAAAACATTGTTCTAAGTTATTTAGTTAACCGAATATTTTTCTTAATGTTTATCTTTTCATCAATGACACTACCAATCACATTAAAATATGTAACAAGTGTTTATATAGAACAAGTAACTATCCAATAGTCGCAAGTTCTGATATCAAATATCAAAACAATCATTAAACACTATTTTAAATAACTAGACGAGAGATCTGGTATCCAATACTTATAGTTGTCGTATTGTGATAATCAATATTCTATATACACAACTATACGTATCTCCTTTCATTAGCTTTGTAATTTGCCTTCAATTATTGACAACAATTGCAAATAATTGATTAGCAAACTGTGTCAAAACACATGGCTTCTAAAAGTCATTAAAGTCAAGAAACGTCATTATAAGATAAACAAATACCTAATGA
>SKCR01022845.1:0-56437 GCA_019454045.1 Zanthoxylum bungeanum
TTTACTTACCTGGCTCGCCAGCTGCCACCTGACTCACATGTTGCTTCGAACTGAATTGATATGATGGCGAGGTGCCTCGACCTCTGGGCTTTGTTCCCGAACCACCGAATGTGAACTATGATGATGATGCAGTGGGCCCTCGACCCTGGGACGCATCCCGGAACTGCAACCGACAACGGGGGCACCTCGACCCTGGGCACCTCGACCCAACACCGCTGACAATAGGGACCTCGCCCTCGAAATGATGATGTAGTGGGCACCTCGACCCTGGGCACTTCGACCCGGAACTACAACCGACAACGGGGGCACCTCGACCCAACACCGTTGACAATAGGGACCTCGCCCTCGAACTGATGATTAGTGGGCACCTCGACCCTGGGCACCTCGACCCGGAACTACAACCGACAACGGGGCCACCTCGACCCTGGGCACCTCGACCCAACACCGCTGACAATAGGACCGGCCTCGCCCTCGAACTGATGATGTAGTGGGCACCTCGACCCTGGGCACCTCGACCCAACACCGCTGACAATAGGGACCTCGCCCTCGAACTGATGATGTAGTGGGCACCTCGACCCTGGGCACCTCGACCCGGAACTACAACCGACAACGGGGGCACCTCGACCCTGGGCACCTCGACCCAACACCGCTGACAATAGGGACCTCGCCCTCGAACTGATGATGTAGTGGGCACCTCGACCCTGGGCACCTCGACCCGGAACTACAACCGACAACGGGGGCACCTCGACCCTGGGCACCTCGACCCAACACCGCTGACAATAGGGACCTCGCCCTCGAACTGATGATGTAGTGGGCACCTCGACCCTGGGCACCTCGACCCGAACTGATACTGAGTGTGCCCCTCGCCCTCGGATTGACACTGATGTGGGCCTCGCCCCCAAATTGACATTGATATGGGCCTCGCCCAAGCTGATACTGATATGGGCCTCGCCCCCAGACTAAAACTGATGTGGGCCTCGCCCCCAAACTGATATGGGCCTCGCCCCAAACTGATATGGGCCTCGCCCCAAACGGATACTAATGTGGGCCTCGCCCCCAAACTGAAATGGGCCTCGCCCCAAACTGATATGGGCCTCGCCCCAAACTGAAACTGATATGGGCCTCGCCCCAAAATGATATGGGCTTCGCCCCAAACTGATATGGGCTCGTCCCAAACTGATATGGGCCTCGCCCCAAACTGATACTAATGTGGGCCTCGCCCCAAACTGATACTGATATGGGCCTCGCCCAAACTGATACTGATAAAGTGGGTTACAACCCCGGGACGCATCCCCAAAACTACTGATATAATGTGGGCCTCAACCTTGAGTGCCATAGCCGGCAAAGCTGATACTGTATACTCGGAGTGTCATACCCGGTAAAACTGATGCTGTGTCTCTGTACCCGAAGTGTCGCACTCGGAAAAACTGATTCTAACTAAGATGTGGGCCTCGCCCCCAGACTGATACTGATGTGGGCCTCGCTCCCAAACTGATACTGATGTGGGCCTCGCACCCAGACTGATACTGATGTGGGCCTCGCCCCCAGACTGATACTGATGTGGGCCTCGCCCACACTGATACTGATATGGGCCTCGCCCCCAGACTGATACTGATGTGAGCATCGCCCCCAGACTCATACTGATGTGGGCCTCTCCCCAACTGATACTGAAATGGGCCTCGCCCAAACTGATACTGATATGGGCCTCGCCCCTGAACTGTGCTGAATGTGGGCTTTATTCCCAAACTGAGCTGAATGCAGGCTTTCTTCCTGAACTGTACTGAATGCAGGCTTTCTTCCTGAACTAGATTGAATGTGGGCTTTATTCCCGAACTGTACTGAATGTGGGCTTTCTTCCTGAACTGTACTGAATGCAGGCTTTCTTCCTGAACTAGATTGAATGTGGGCTTTATTCACGAACTGTACTGAATGTGGGCTTCAACCCTCGGACTCATCCCTGAAACCTGATACTGATGCGGGCCTCGACCCTGTGACTCATCCCTGAAACCTGATACTGTAGCTGATGTGTCTCTATACCCGGAGTGCTATACCTGGAAAAGACTGATAATGATGTGGGTCTCGCCCTCATATTCCCATACTTGGCAAGGATGCTACTGATAATGATGTGGGCCTCGCCCCTAGAATGCCGTACCCAGCAATGCTGATACTGATAAAGATGTGGGCCTCGCCCTCAGCATGCCATACCCGGCAGAACTGATCTGATGCAATGTGGGCCTCGCCTCTAGAATGCCATACCCGGCTGATACTGATCATGAACTGATGTGGGCCTCGCCCTCAGGTTGAGATAGGCCTCGCCTTCAAACTGATACTGATGTGGGGCTTCGCCGCCCAAGCTGATATGATATTCTACCTCACACATTACACCACCTCTCACGAGATAATCTTTGATAGATAGACATATTTTGTCCTCAACGAATGCCTTCGCGTCGAAACCGAAGAACCTTCAAAGTACTCGACATACTCAAGTCCAATCATCTGAATGGGTGATCTGAGTTAGACTCTATGTGTGTGTGTGCCAAGGCTCTTTCGCAGCTTAGTCCTTAAGTAAACTAACTTGGTGATTTCGTTTCAGAGAATCGAACCAGTGGGTCTAACCAACCTGGATGTCTTAATCACATTCTGTGATTACTTCAGCATACTCAACATGATATGGTTTTCATCTTTTTTTTTTTTTTTTCTTTCTTTTTCTTTCTCTTTTCCTTTTCTTTTCTTTTCTCTTTTCTCTTTTCTTTTTCTGACATACCTACCCTTTAAGGTAGCATTTCTCCTCATGGTGGTCCTAATACTCGCCCATGGGTAGCTTCACGCTTATCGGTTATAGGCTGTCTATTATTTTTTTTTTTAGAGACACACATTTTTTTTTCCTTCTTTATTTCCAACCATATCATATATCATAGCATCGGTAAACAAGTGTGGACATTCAGGCAAACGGTCATTCACCGATACATCATCTCATTAACTAGTCACCTAGCTAACCACTCAGGCTTCCACTGATAGGATCCCATAACCAAGTGCTTATGAGTCTAATCTAAGATTAATCCATTCAGGGTACCGGGTGAGAGCTCGTCTCGTACTTTTTGTTTCTAGGGTCTCTCCCTACAGCATGCAATGTCATCACCAGACATACGTCTGTCTATCAAAGACTTCTCTCACTCATTTTTTTTTTCACTCATTTTTTTTTTTTTTTTCTTTTCTTTTTTTTTTCTCTTTTTTTTTTCACTCTTTTTTTTTCACTTTTTTCATTCATTTTTTTTTTTTTTTTTCATAATTAAAATGAAATACAAACTTTTCAAATAAAACACAAACTTTCAAATAGGCCTTGGGATACCTGGTCAGCAGGCACATTACCGATTCAGATCAATGTCCAATTTGCGCTTCTTGCCACGATCACTATCAGTCCAGTCCAATTTGGAGATGATAGGGTCAAGCTTCGGCTCAAAAGCCAGGATCTGGTCAATCAACTCAACTCTTCGACCTTTGTTGCCGTCAGGAAAATGTCTTCCACAGATTTGGTGACAAATTCATGTCTCTTGGCTTCCCGCAAGAAACACAAACAAGGAAATCGAAGAAGTGCTCAATATTAAGCAACCCGATGGGTTTCCGGTGAACGTTTAGGTGTGCCCATGACGCCACTGTAAATATTTCTTCGAATGTGCCAAGTCCACCTGGTAATGCAATGAACGCATCTGCAGTATTAATCATTTCATGGAGTCGTTCAGACATACCTGATACAATGCGCTCGTCTCCATTTGTTGGCCCGATTAACTGTTCATCTGCCAAAGGTCTCGGGATGATTCCCAAAACATTACCGCCACCATCTTGAACGGCTTTTGAAACAGCTCCCATCATTCCCAGATTGCCACCGCCATATACCAGTGCATGTTTCTCGCAGCCATGACTCGCCCCAATTCCTTAGCAGCTTCCAAGAATTTAGGTATGTTACCGGGGTTAGATCCACAGAAGACACAGATTCTCTTGAATCGCTGTTGTGAAATAGCTTCCATTTTTTCTTTTACTCGGATGTATATTTGAATCTGTTGAGGAGAGCAATACCGAGCTGAATTTATAGGACCTGCAAAAGAGGTGAATAATAATTGCAATAACATATTCCACTGAATGACGGTTAGCTAAATCACAAAAGAAGTCATCAGAAGTCAAGAAAGGCCATCAGATCATGTCTGCAAAAACAACAAGAGAAATCGTGAGATGTCAAAAAGTTGTGGATTCGTTCAAGGAAAATAACAGAAAATAACAAAGGAGATCGTGATACGTCAAAAAGCTGTGGATCCTTTCAACGAAAATAACAGAAAATACAAAAGGAGTTCTAAAATGTCAAAAAGTTGTGGATCTCTTCCACTTCAACACGTCGTGAATGGTCCAAACAGTTATAGATTTCTGCCACCATTAACGAATTATCTCTCATTCTTGTGATTGCCAAGCACCAATCCCTCTGTCCTAACTTGCTCTGCTTTTGCTTTCACCTGCAAAATAACACAGAGTTAGAGATTTTACAAAAACATGAAACAGAAATCACAGCAACTTGCATAGGTTGCCTCCCTTTCAGTATTAACTTCATCGTCTCCAGCCAGACATGACCGAAATTCTTCTGTCGATGTAGCTTCACCGTCGTCTTTAATACTCGCGCCTTTGATCTTTGCTGCTTTCCTTGCTCCGCCTTTGTTTCTTCTTCTTCTGCAAAAATAACACAAAATTAGGAATTCCACATAAACATGAAACAGAAATCACAGCAACTTGCATAGGTTGCCTCCCTGTTATCGTTAAATTCGCGCCGTCTTCAACCAGACATGACCGAAATTCATCTGTCAAAGTGGCTTCACCGTCGTCCTTAGTGCTCGCCGCTTTTTCTGATTTTTGCTGCTTTCTTTTTCTTTCTTTTTCATTTTTTCTTTAAACCTGCAAATACAAAACAACAATATGAATACATATGCATGTAAATATGCAAGTGAAGAGATACTCCCTTTTCGTGATGGCTTGGATCTTCATTGTGCTCCTCGGCGCCATATGTCACTGGTCGTTCTCTGTTGGTTTTCTTCTGAAATCTGTAAAAACACAACACAAAACAAAGGATGCAAGTTACGTGTATGCATGGATGCGTGGATGCGTTTCCTATCCCGCTGGGTTAGGTCTTCTACCGGTTCCCTTGGTGACTGCTCAGTCTCTTTTTCCAGCAAAGTACAGCTTCAATCTGCTTACGTTGACCGACTTGGTGAATTCATTTTTTTTCAAATCTGGTAATCTCTCGGCCTTGTTTCCAATTTTCTGCCCTTTTTTTTTTTTTTGCTTATTCCTTCTGAGAATTCTCCATGTTTCAGATACTTCTGAACATCGTGATACCAAGGCTTTCTGTCATCGGCTCCCACATCCGATATCTCTCATGTCTCATACACCGGCTTGCTTGCAGTTGTCAGCACAAGTAGTCCCATCACCAATTTCTCTCTCTGGATTTTCTCAAGCCGCAGCTAGTGTCACCAATGTGTCAGTCATCTGATTTTTTTTCCCGACAAGTGCTGAAATCTAAAGTCAGAGATTGTCTGTGCCAGACTTCTGAGGTAGAACAACAATTTTCCCTTTAACTCTTATTCTCATTACATCTTCAGTTTTTCAAATATCTTTTACAAAGGTTTTACCCAAGCTAGAGAATTGTCTGTTTCTGATAGGAGCAGCCTCTGAGGAAGTAGACTCGGTCTTTGAAGGTTTCCCAATGATCTTTTCATTCTGGTTGCACAAGTCTCTGTTACTAGCTGTATAGGGCACAGTCAAACTGGTCACATCATTGTTCAGGACTTGTAACTGCTCAACAATCTCGGCTACCTTGGCTTCCAATCAATCTAGGTGGGATTCCCCGTTGACTGACTCACTCATACTGGTTGACGGTTCTTTGACAAATCTTCCTTCTTTCCCAACCCAACGGGAGTCTATAATGGCTTCTAAGACAAAAAGGGTTAACATGATGCGTGTATGCATGACATATGATGTATAGAAATAATAAGCTCATAAAGAATTCACACTAATTGGCATGTTATCATTTAAAGTATTTAATCACATTATTGCGCGGTGCAAACTTGCTCCCAGTTGAAAAGACCTAACAGGTTTGCATTTTTGCGATAACATGTCTAAATAACTTCAAATGATAAAATGCCCAAACACAAACTGGCCCATCGGCATTTCAGAAATTTCGGCCTAATTATCAAAAGGACATGAACTTGTCCCGGTTTAAACGACAACGAGTTCATATCTTTTAACAGAGTCCAAATAAATCCAAATGACAACAGTCCAAAACACAAACATAAACACAAATGACAACAGTCTAAAACACAAGCATAAACATAGTAGTCATGATTAATTAAGACACAAATCACAAACTTATAAGATATCATTTCGGAGCCGATTCTCTATATCCCCAGTGGAGTCGCCAGACTGTAGACAACAGGACCTGGGCGACGCCGTCCTAGGCTCGCGGCCTAGTCGGGAAAATACGAAATAACATGGAGTCGCCACCCGGTGTGCCGGGAAAATGAGATTAAGGCCGCACTCAACCCTCGCAAGAAAACCTCAAACCTTTGGGTTCGGAATGGTCTCTTACTTTATGTCATCTTGTAATGTTTGTGATTTGTGCAATATTAATCAAAACTACTTAACATACATGTACCATGATAATTCAACCTAATTTACATTCATAAAAATAAATCTTACATTTAAATTTTCATGCTTCGAAATGAGTTTTTCATAACATAACAAATACAAAAATAAACATGTGGGCCAGTAACTTGACCACTATAATGTAGGACCTCGCATACCCGATTAGACGTATCTGACGTCAACCAAATGCGCCGCGTCCGTAACAGTAAAGTAACAAAGAGTGCCCTCAGGTCTTACCTTTTAGTCGCTGTCCGGGAGTGCGTTTCGCGGTGCCGGAAGGGGTTATCATCCACTGTTCCACTGTCTCACTGATGCGCTGTTTTCTACTATGTTTTCACTGTTTTGCTCGGTTTCGCCGTTTTCACAGTTTTTGTCCGTTTTCAACGGATTCAATGTTTCCACTGTTTCACAGGTTCACTGTTTCTGCTGTTTTCTCCGTTTTCTCACAATTTCGACTCGCCATTTTCGCCGTTTCACTCGTTATTTTCACTCGTCATTTTTTTTTTGTATTTTTTCTTTTATTTCCTCAGCTGTTTTTCTCTCTGTTTTCAATTCAAATTCTCATCTCTCTCTTGATTATTTTTGGGTCATTTTGAGACGATTTTTGGGATGATTTTTTGGATTCAATTCACGGTTTAGTGGCTAGTTTCAGTGTTCGGTTTGGAGTATTTCAGCTTTATTGTATTCGGCTGATGGGGGGACAATTAATTTTGGTTTTGTTGAAGTCGGTGGAGGTGCTGTTGAGGGTTTGTTCGGCAGGGTCAGTTTGTGCGTGTTTGATGTGGTTCACGTGGGTTGATCGTGAGAAGCTATGCGTGAGGCAGAGAGTTGAAGTGCAGTGGGTGCATGGACTGTGAGGGTCGTGCGTGAATCTGTCTCAATGGAGATCAGCTGCTGTTTGGTTTGTAGCTGTGTGGGGCTGTGAGGTGTTGAGAGTGCATGGCTGCATGGACTATTTGTCGACGTGAAGGGCATGAGTTTAAGGGTCCTTTGATGTGTGATGCTCGTATGGTGGAGGGTTGTTGGAGTGTAATACTCACGTGTGCATGGGGACTGGATGAAGGGTTTCATGGCGGCAGTTCATGGGGATCTCATGGGCGTGCAGGTCTACATTCCTTTGTGTAATGTGCTCGGCAGTGGTGCAGTGGCTATTTTGTGATATGGATGGGCTGTGAGAGGCGTCGGGGGCTGAGTGTGTGCTGAATGAGCTAGGTGTTGGCAGTGACGTGTTGTTGAATTGCGGTGTCTTTGTGCGTGAGGGTGTTGAGTGAATGAGTGGAGTTGATGCGTGAGGGTTGTGAAGTTGAGGGGTGTGGACGTGGCTGTGTGGGGTTGTGTTTCTGGTACTGATACTGTGCGTGAGTTCTTTACATGTGCATGAGGGTTGATGGGTGAAGGCCAAGCGTGAAAATTCCCGGGGCAAGTCGTGAAGATGATGAGTTAAGGGCAAGGTCTTGAAGGCTCACGATGCATGGTGATGGAAGGCTGCTGTGAACTGCCCGTGCTGTCTCGGCTGTGATGATTTTTTGAAGAAATGAAGGCTGATTCCACGTGAAGGATCTGATGCAGTGAGTTGTGATCGTGTGCAGTGTATGGGGTGTTGATGGGGCTTCACATGGGGGCTTTGTTTGCTAGTCTTTGGTCTTTGAATAATGCATGCATGATATGGGTTCTTGGATGGGTATGGCAAGCGGGGCATATGAATAAAGGTTATGGTGTTTTGTGAAAAGGGGGCAAATGAGCTGGTTTCACGTGAAAGGGCATGGGCTTCTGCATGAGTGGGGTACATTGAATGGAGGGGTATGATTTGTTTGATGGTGGGTTATTGAAATAAAAAATAAAAAATGGGAATTGGGTGGATAAAAATAGGTGATAGCTGAAAATGGGTTATTTGTGGGAAATTATTAGAGAGAGAGAATATGTGAGAGAAAGAGCGAGGAAAAGGTTCCGAGCGAGGGATAATTCTGAAAAGGAAAAGGCGACGACGAACCCGAAGCAAAACAAACGAATAAAATCCATCAAAAAGTCAATTCTTTGACTTTGCCCTTCCGGCGACCGCTTTCCGCAACTTCCGCAACTAAAAAAAGTAGTGCCTCCATTCGAGGCTCATCATTGGCTGATATGCAAAAATGCAATGCCTACATTATCAAATATTTTTTTTCGGAAATAAAAACAACAAGAGAGCATTCAGTTATATATAATCTAGAAATTGTTTCTATAGATACCCTCATTCTAACGTTTTTTAAAAATCTACATTCATTATTTCTGAGAATATTTTTTTTTCATTCAATTAAAAAAAAAATCAAATTTCTACCTAATGGAAACATGTATGTTTTTCACAATCTTGTTACTAACCCATTTTTCATGATAGTAGCCAAATTAAAAATTTCATAGCAGGAGTGATAACAATATATGATCTTGGTCCTTTTTTTTCCCCACCTTGGTCCTAAATGCTAAGCTTTTTTACATTAAAAAAAATAGGGATGACGGTTTTGTTTTCTACAAATTTTTTGTTTGTTACAATCAAATCTTATTTTATTTTATTTTTTTTTTCAATAATTTTAGTGTATAAATGAGTAGTATCATCTTGTTGATCCTAATCCATTAAGTCACGTTACCACCCGGCTTCCATTTGAGTTAACGAGTTATGATTAACGGAATGATACTTACTCACTTATAACATTGAATTATAAAAGTCCTTATAAAAAAACAAAAACTTATAGGATTAAAATAATCGTTTATATCTTTAATTTCACATTCTCCAATGGGTTAGGCTAGGTCCTAGCTTCGGTAGAGAAACAGGCATCTTAGAGCATTATGTTGTTGTGTACTTGTATTTGAAGGTGGTCTTGGGGGAGGGGTGACAATTTGTGTCAGGATTCGTTATTTTCGTTCGATTCGATTCGCTTTAAAGTGAATACGAGTTTGAAAAAATGGATTCGTTTAATAAAATGGGTCAATTCGATTCGATTCGTTTATTAAACGAATCGAATATGAATTTAAGCTCATTGATTCGTTTATTTTTTTTATTCGTTTAGGATCCATTTTATAATTTTTTATACTAGTTTATTGGTAATTTTCAATTAAGATTCGGGAAATTTATAGCTAATTAATCATATAAAAGTAATATTTTCGATATTTGGTGAGGTATTTTTAGTAAATATATTAATTATATATTTTCATATGTATATATTTATGAAGAATTAATGTAAATCAAGTGTGGTAAATTATTTTTATTAAATAATATCATTGATAAACGAATAAACGAATATTCGTATTCGATTCGTTTAATAACGAATCGAATACGAATCATGATATTAGGATTCGTTTAATAAACGAATCGAATACGAATCCATCACATTTTGATTCGATTTATTTATGATTCGATACGAATTCGATTCGTTTAGGATTCGATACGAATTCGATTCGTTGATTCGTTTTGCCACCCCTAATCCTGGGAACTATCGACACATGCCGCAAATGGCCGTATAGCTTTTGTCATTTTTTGGAAGGATAAATTGGATAATGGACTTATTTGTAGCAAATGCACAAATTATGTAATTGTTTGAGAAAGGACAAACGATTAGGGATCTTTATGAAAAATTCACAAACTAGAGAGCTGCCAAAAATACAACCAGGGATCTATGTGAAAAATTCACAAACAAAGGGCTGTCCAAAGAATAAATTGGCCCATGCAGGTTTCGAACCTAACCTACGATGTTCGCGTTATTAATTAGCACGACTCTCTAATCAACTGACCTAATATGTTCGTCAAGTCTTTTACAAGATAGATATAAGACAATTTAAAAGAAGCAATGATATATATATATAAATTCTTATTTATAATTTATATATTTTTTTACTGTAATTACAATAATCATGTAGCTACAGTTAAAATGTGTGTAAAAATTATAAGTAATAGTTTATGTATATATACCATTTTGATTTAAAGGTTTAACAGTTAGTGAAGTTGCAGGTGTTGACTACATGTGCAACTTCCACCGAAAGTTGCTTGTCTTGCATGCACACACAAAGTTGAGAAGCTGTAAAACGTGTATGAGCTGTGTGTGAGTTGGCCAAACCGCGTGACACTGTTCACGCGGTTTTGGCTCTATAAATTTGAGCCTCTGAAACTATTATCAGCATCCCAAACGTGTGAGGAAAGATAGAGAGTAAAGTGTTTGAGAGTTTTTTGTAAAGCTTGGATTATAAGCTTTGTAATTCTTTTGTGTGTATATATAGAAAAGAAGAGTTTTCTCTCAATTCACCTCTATTATTGTGTGTTTATTCACAACAAGTGGTATCAGAGCTACGGTTCCACGGAGGGATCCCGAAAATCAGTAACGAAGTTTCGGTTCGGAAAATCGATTCCGACCAAAGTTGTCAAAATCGATTTTGAGCATATCATCGGACTTTTCACGAGAGAGACGAGCACGGTGGTATTTCCGGCGATCAATCGGAGGTCCAGAGACACCGCACGCGCCAGACAGAGGGTTTCTCACGCGCCAGACGCGCACATCACGCGCTTCACGCGCCAACTGAGGGAAGAAGACGACGCCACGTCAGCGCACGTCAGCGTCCAGTCAGCGCAAGTCAGCGCCCAGTCATCGCCACGTCAGCGCACAGTCAGCAGCCCAGTCATCCGCCACGTCAGCGGCCAGTCAGCGCCACGTCAGCGCCAGTCAGCAGCCCAGTCAGCTGCCACGTCAGCGGGCATGGTAAATTTCAGATAGGTCCCTGAACTTTTTGAAAATTACAGTTTAGACCATATACTTTCAGATATTTACAATTTAGTCCATGCACTTTTTGTAAATTGCAATTTAGTCCCTGAACTTTTCCGTAATTGCACTTTGGCCCCTGAACTTTTGGAAATTGCACTTTGACCCCTGTAATTCTGGAATTTGCTATTTGGTCCCTGTCTCGGATTTTGACAAACGAAGTGTCATTTCCACCATTTTCGACCATTCCGGACGCAACGGTGAGGTCCGTTTTTTGAAATTCTGCTTAGAATTTTTATGATGGAGGGGAGCAACGGAAAAAATGATTTTGTTAACCAGTACAAACTATTTCACATGGAGAGGAAGGATGAAAGACCTTCTGTATGTGAAGGAATATGATGGACCGGTATTTCTGGAGGAGAAACCAGAAGGAATGACCGATGGAAAGTGGGCTAATATTCACCAGAAAACATGCAGTACTATTCGTCAGTGAATCGACGATAGTATCGTCAACCATGTCAGTGAAGATGCAAATGCACGTACCTTATGGGGAAAGCTGGAGGAGCTTTTCCGAGCAAAGACTGGCAACAACAAGCTGTACTACATCAAGAAGATGATGGGTTTGAAATACCAGGAGGGTACAGCTGTGGCGGATCATATCAATGACTTCCTCGGAACCATGAAGGAATTGTCTGGATTGGGCATAGACTTCGGAGATGAGGTAAATGGTTTAATACTCCTTAATACGTTACCAGAATCTTGGGAAACGTTCAGATCTACGGTGATAAATTCAGCCGCAGATGGGAAAGTCACTATGGAGATGGCAAAGACCAGGATCTTCGAGGAAGAGAGAAGAAAAGAGGACGAGAATGCAGGAGTCAGCATCAGCCTCAACCTCAGAAGCTCTAGTGACAGAAAAGAACACCAGAAGGGGGAGGAGTAAAAGCCGAGGCCCAGGGAGATCAGACAAGAACCGAGGGAAATCAAGAACGAGGGATATTGAGTGCTATCACTGTAAAAAGAAAGGCCATATGAAGCGGGATTGCTACAAACTGAAGAACGAGCAGTCCAGGAGAGATGGTGACTCTAATCAAGAAAGAGTTGCTACTACCACCGAGAAAACCTCTAAAGAATTCTGCATAATGTATGAAGAAAATGTTGTGAATCTTGCCAGCCACGAGACCAGTTGGGTGATAGATAGTGGCGCATCCATACACGCCACATCTCGCAGAGACTTCTTTTCATCTTACACACCAGGGGACTACGGTGCTGTAAGGATGGGGAATGACGGACAGTCCAAAGCCGTCGGTATTGGAGACATTTGCCTTGAAACAGAGAACGGGACAAGGCTAGTGTTGAAGGGAGTCAAGCACATCCCAGATATCCGGTTAAACCTGATCTCAACAGGCAAGCTGGATGATGAAGGTTTCTGCAGCACCTTTAGTGACGGATGCTGGAAGCTCACTAAAGGATCGATGGTCGTGGCACGAGGTAAGAAAGATTCAACTTTGTATTTGATGCATGCTAAGCTTTCAAATAGTAGCATAATACAGTCAACAGTAATGAGGCAGCCGAGTTATGGCACAAAAAGCTCGGTCACATGAGCCAAACATGGATGGAGATACTACGCAGGCGGAATGTTCTTCCGGAATTGAAGAACTCACACTTACGGAAGTGTGAACACTGCATGGATGGAAAGCAGAACAGAGTATCCTTCCAGAGCTCCCCGCCTCAACGGAAACCGGAGGTACTAGATCTCATACATTCAGATGTATGCGGTCCGATGCAGATACGAACACCGGAGGGTCACTGTATTTTGTGACATTCATTGATGATCATTCAAGGAGGATATGGGCATACACCTTGAAGAGAAAAGATCAAGTGCTGGGAGTGTTCAATGAGTTTCATGCTTTGGTAGAAGAGAGAAAACGGCAAGAAACTGAAGTGCATCAGAACAGACAATGGTGGAGAATACAGAGGTCCGTTTGATCAGTACTGCAAGATGCAAGGAATCAGACATCAAACGACACCTCCGAAGACACCTCAGCTGAATGGCCTAGCTGAGAGGATGAACAGAACCTTGTGCGAGAGGATCAGAAGCTTGCTGTCACAAGCTAAGCTGCCGAAGACATTTTGGGGGGAGGCACTCATCACAGCAGTTCATGTTTTGAACATGTCCCCAGCGGTCGCACTGAAAGGTAATATTTCTAACCAAGCTTGGACAGGTAAAGAAGTGTCATACGAACACTTGCATGTCTTTGGGTGCAAAGCTTATGTACACATCCCAAAAGACGAGAGATCCAAACTTGATGCAAAGACACGACAGTGTGTCTTTATTGGCTATGGTCAGGATGATTTCGGCTACAAACTCTATGATCCTGTGGAGAAGAAGATTGTCAGAAGCCGAGATGTTGTCTTTGTTGAAGACCAGACCATAGAAGATATCAGAAAGGAATTGAAGACAATGCCCCAGCAATACAGAAATGTGAATCCAGAACCTCATACAACACCGGTGCCAGTACGAGTTGAAGATGAGGTTCCCAGACAGGAGGGTACAAGTGATGAAGCTCCCAGAGATGATGATCATGATCAACCACCAGTACCAGAAGTTCCACCAACAGTTCCACAGAGAAGGTCTGACAGAGACAAGCGACCTTCAACTAGATACTCTGCATATGAGTATGTGCTGCTTACTGACGGGGGAGAACCCGAGAGCTACCAGGAGGCTGTGGAAACAGAGGACAGAGAAAAGTGGGAGGAAGCCATGCAAGATGAGATGAAATCTTTGCATGACAATCACACTTTTGAGTTGGTGAAGTTGCCAAGAGGCAAACGGGCTTTGAAGAACAAATGGGTGTACAGGGTGAAGCAACAGGAGCATACTTCACAACCCCGGTACAAAGCCAGACTAGTCGTCAAGGGATTCAATCAGAGGAAAGGCATTGACTTCGATGAAATCTTCTCTCCAATTGTGAAGATGTCATCCATCAGAGTGGTACTCAGCTTAGCAGCAAGCCTCGACCTGGAAGTTGAGCAGATGGATGTCAAGACCGCGTTTCTTCTTCACGGAGATCTGAAGAAGAAATTTACATGGAGCAACCAGAAGGCTTCAGAGTCAGCGGGAAAGAGGACTTTGTGTGCAGACTCAGGAAAAGCCTCTACGGTTTGAAACAGGCACCGAGACAGTGGTACGTGAAGTTCGAGTCAGTTATGGGGGAGCAAGGATACAAGAAGACTACTTCAGACCATTGTGTATTCGTTCAGAAGTTTTCTGACGATGATTTTATCATCTTACTGTTATATGTAGATGATATGTTGATAGTTGGCAGGAATCAATCGAGGATTGATAATTTGAAGCAGCAACTGAGTAAGTCTTTTGAGATGAAAGACTTGGGGCCAGCTAAACAATTTTGGCATCAGGATCGGTCGTGATCGGAAAGCCAGGAGGTTATACTTGTCACAGGAGGAGTACATCGAGAAGGTACTTCAGAGATTCCATATGGACAAGGCTAAAGCGGTTAGCACTCCTCTTGCTACCCACTTTAGATTGAGTACGCAGCAGAGTCCCTCTACTGAGACAGAGAAAGAGGAAATGAAACAGGTTCCATACACCTCAGCAGTGGGAAGTCTTATGTATGCCATGGTGTGCACGAGGCCAGACTTAGCACACGCAGTTGGATTGGTCAGCCGGTTTATGTCAAACCCATGACGGGAACATTGGAATGCTGTCAAATGGATTATGCGGTATCTTCGAGGCACTTCCAAGATGAGGTTATGTTTTGGAAGCAGCGACAAGCCAGTGTTGATGGGCTACACCGATTCAGATATGGCAGGAGATGTGGATACCCGAAAGTCTACTTCGGGGTATCTGATTACTCTCTCAGGAGGAGCTGTGGCATGACAGTCTAGGTTGCAGAGATGTGTTGCACTTTCTACAACAGAGGCGGAATTCATTGCAGCGACGGAAGCTTGCAAGGAATTGCTGTGGATGAAGACATTCGTCCAAGAATTGGGTTTCAAGCAGGAAAAGTACATTTTGTACTGTGATAGTCAGAGTGCTATCTATCTCGGTAAAAATTCCACATTTCATTCGAGGTCAAAACATATCGATGTGAGGTATCACTGGATACGGGACGTCCTGAGCTCAAGACTGTTAGAACTCAGGAAAATTCACACCGACGACAACGGTGCCGATATGTTCACGAAGGTTTTACCGAAGGAGAAGCTTGAAATCTGTCGTGCCATAGCCGGGATGACAAAACTCTCCACATAGTCAGAGTGGGGAGATTCAGAGAACTACGATTGGCTTGATCCATTCTCAGGGTACGTAGGCAGTCATACAGATGCAGCCAGAGGAGGATCCTTTGGAGGATCCGGATTTGGATGATTAATGGTCGGCTCAGATTTTGGGAAATCTTCACCGAGGGGGAGATTTGTTGACTAAATGTGCAACTTTCCACCGAAAGTTGCTTGTCTTGCATGCACACACAAAGTTGAGAAGCTGTAAACGTGTATGAGCTGTGTGTGAGTTGGCCAAACCGCGTGACACTGTTCACGCGGTTTTGGCTCTATAAATTTGAGCCTCTGAAACTATTATCAGCATCCCAAACGTGTGAGGAAAGATAGAGAGTAAAGTGTTTGAGAGTTTTTTGTAAAGCTTGGATTATAAGCTTTGTAATTCTTTTGTGGGTATATATAAAAGAAGAGTTTTCTCTCAATTCACCTCTATTATTGTGTGTTTATTCACAACAACAGGTTTCGGTGTGGGCACTGTGCTTCTATTTGCTACCATAGCTGAGTTGGAAACTCATTCTAACTAAGGATTTTTGTGGTTCTGGAGGATCCAGCTATACAAAAACCAAGAACAAAGAGTTTTTCCTCCTTTTTCCTCCCATTCTTTGATAGAATGTTGGTTTTAAGAATGAATAATTGTCCATCTAACTATCTAAGTTTGATGCTTTCTTTGTGCTTCACAAAGAACCTAGTTTCTATCTATAAACTAATTAACACTACTTGAATTCATTTTATTGTATTTACAATAACGAAGGTTTTTATATGTGCAATATATCACACTGAAATATTAAATGAAGGCCTTATATTGGTAATATATCACATTAAAATATGAAAGAAATAATATTAATAATGTAAATTAATCTTGCAACAATTAAAATCCCAATCTTGGAGATCATTTCCATAATAAGTAGATTCCTCAAACTCAAGCTAGTAATGAAAGAACAAATTTAAGGTTGCATCTTTAAAAATTGGAGGTCAAAGTATTGAAATTTGGAGATAATTTATGAGCTTTAATCTATGAAGTTGAAAGGGGAGAGCCGAAACCTAAGTGGGAGACTAAGCCTAAAGTAGGAACATAAGTTCAAAGGTAGTCGAAGCCTAAAAGAAAATTAAAATCCTAAGAAAGCCGAAATCCGAAGTGAGAGCGGACTTCTAACTCACTAAAGTTTAGTCAAAATTTATAATTATGTGAATGCAAGTGGTCGACTATTGCTAGATATTTGCCAAGGATAACAGACAATGAGATAAATAATTATTGGACCACTCATTTCAAGGAGGAAAAATCTTGACAGAAGCAAGAAAAACGAAAGGCTTTACTTCTAAAACAAAAGCAGCAGCAGCTGGCCAGTTATGTATCAAGATGTTGCATCTTGGCCGTCTGATCATCATCATCAGCCTGCAGTGGTAGATGAATTAGGGTTTTGGGGTGGCCTGTGGACATTTGATGATGATCATATAAATGGTTGTGTTGATGCAAGCAATAACTGCAACAATATGGCTGCTGCTGCTATGGAGCAAAATCAAGCAACAGCTGTTGCTTTTGGAGGGGATTCAAGCAATTTCTACGATAATGGAGGGTACATTTTTTAAAAAGCCTAATTAGGGCATATGTATATCCAAGGAGAAGTACCCAAGAGGCGTGGTTTGGTGGTGTAGGTATCAAGATAAGATCCTGAATTCGAATCCAGTGAGTGCGTTTCTTGTAAGAGTTCGGGTCAGTTGAAGGTTTTACCTACTCCGCTTAAACTCGAAAGTAGGGGTGGCAGAAAAGCCCGAAGCCCGGCCCGGCCCAGGCGGGGTTTGGCCCGGCCCGGGGTAACACGGGCCCGGGCCGGGCTTCACCCAAAAAGCCCGAGCCCGGCCCGGCCCGGACTTAAATAAATAAATAAATATTTTAATTTATAAAATATATAAATTTTTATAATAAATTTTTTATATTTATAATTTTTTATAATAAAAAAATCGGATCCATGCTTAAAATAAATAAATAAATATTTTAATTCATAAAATATATATATCTTTATAATAATTTTTTATATTTATAATTTTTTATAATGAAAAAATCGGATCCGGGCTTAAAATAATATTATTTATAATTAAAAATCAGGCCCGGGCCCGGCCCGATGACGGTACGGGCCCGGGCCGGGCTTTGATAAGCCCGACCCGAGCCCGGCCCATTGCCATCCTTACTCGAAAGGGGTGATTTGACGATAAAATTTCCAACGATTTAAAAAAAAATGTATAATGAAGAAGAAGATACATACATATGTAATTGTGATGTATTACTTTAACCAATTATGTGTTTTAATTGGTTTATCAATTATCATATACATGTAACATCATTTGTTTTAAGATTATAATAAGTTGATTTAAAATTCTATTAATGAAAAGAGTTATCTCCTTCAAAAGGATGATTTGAATTATTGAATTTGAGTTTTATATTTTTGGTCCTCATTAATTAAAGTAGTGGTAGGGGATGTGGATATATACTTACTCCATTGTTATTTGTATATGTTTTACTGTACATTTGATTATTCTATATAAATACAACTCAACTCAACTCGAAATCCGGATTGTATAAACACAACTCAAATCCAAATTCAAAAAATAAATAAAACACATAAATATTAGAATAAATTAGAGATTACTCTTGATGTAAATTAACCCAAAAAATTAATTTTTTTTTTTCATTTCAAAATTTATTACTTATTCTTTAAAAAGAATTCTAATAAAAAAATTAAATAAATTTGTAAATAAAATTTCAGATTACGTTTTAAATAGTAGTGTTTGGAATTTTGAAATTAAGAGAATTGTAATTTCAAACTAAACTTAAGATTGTAAATTCATATTGCTTCATGATCAAAATTCAATTTTATACGTATGCCAATTGATAAATATCACTAAGATTAGGGATCTATTTTGATACAAATGCATAAATTATATCCCTTTATAAGAAATAATAATTAAAAAAATATCAGGGATCCAATGCTAATTATATCCAAAATAAAAGTGGACACAGATTGTCGGTACGACAGGACTCTCATGTTAAAAGAAAGCTCCCATTTTTATTTTTGTAAGGGTGATAAATTGATAATGGACTTATTTGTCACAAATGCAAAAATTATGTAACTATTTGAGAAAGGATAAACAATCAGGGACTATATATGTAAAACATTATTAAATTATAAGTTGCCAAAATTCAAAATGGCCCATGCAGGTCTCGAACCTGCGACCTTCGCGTTATTAGCACGACGCTCTAACCAGCTGAGCTAATAGGCCATTAGCTATGATATTTTCCAGTAAAATATAAGTCTATTTAAAAAGGGTAATGTTGCCACAATTTACAGTTGATAAGGTCGTTGCAGTGGTGGTTGGTTGAGCAAAAGATTTAATAAAAAATGTTTTTTTTTTTCTGGTAATTTTAGCAATAAGTTGAAAGTGTTGCACAATCAAATACGAACTATCATGATGTAATAATATCCAGACATATGAGATAGTGTCAACTTATTACTCCGAGAGTTCCGAATCTGATCAACTTTAATTTTCTATATATCCTTTAGTTGATTGTGACTTTGATTAAACAAATAACTCCTTTATCTTGATACTAAAATGGGTATTAAATTAATGACAATATTAGGCCTATACAGAGAATGTGCTTTACATAGTAGTTGTTGGAGTGTAATTTTGTGTTCCTGTGGAGACTTGAAGTACCTACTTTGTTAGGAAGCATTGTGGTAGATTCTGCAGTTATGGTTCTGTCTTTGGTACTGTTCTTTATAAGCAATATTGCATGGAATTTTTAGGACTTTTGATGGCAATTGCACAATATTCCTGCCATTTGTGTTTCTACATTTACAACAATGGTTGCCTCTCGAGAATGAAGTTAAGCTAATGAACACCTGAGAATTTATAATCCTTTTTATATGCATTCTTGGGATTTCTTACCGGTTGTTTGTGAAAGTTCGTAATTATCTTAGGTTCTAACCCTATGCAGGATTTTAACACAATAATCAAGACAAGTCATAATTACTGATTCTATGGATTTCCCAACAAGCACCATTAATCTAACAACAATAAAATTTCAATGCAGAATGTTAAAACAATGCAGAAAATAATTCAACAAACACAAAGTCAAAACAGATAATTTGTTGACGAAGTGGAAAACTAGTGCGAGTAAAAAATCTCTCCGGGTATCTCGGCTACCAGCCCAATGTTGGAAAATGCTTATTCATAAGCATTTTGAGGCACAATTTCAAGCATGGTCCACTTCGTGTTAGTGGTTGTTCTTGAATGATTCGGATACTCCTCCGTGAGTAGTTCGAAATGGTATATTCATATGCTTAAAATGGTGCTTGGGTGAATGAGAAATTGTTGCTCAAAGTTCACCAATTGGTGTTGGAAAATAAAGAAAAATAAGCTTGTCCCATATGGGAAAGCTATAGATGGAATATTATGCTTATATATGATTGCTCATATGTAGATGGGTAAGAGTTGTAAGGATATAGGCTCTCTCTACGTGCGCGGGGGGGGGGGGGGGTGGCAAATCAAATCTGAATTAAGCTTGGCTCGTGTGCACCCGCGTGTCCTGCGTACACGAATGCCGGACCAAATTGTGCGGGCTCGGCCCAGCCAATTTTTGCAAGCCTCTTCATTTTTTCCAAGCCTTTTGAAGTTCCATAACACTCAAATTAACTCTATCAATTAATTTAGTGGTTACTTCAAATGAAAGGTCTCCCATATTATCAACAAGCCTCAGAATTCTTTCCACTGTCTTCGTTCCTGATCTGTTCCTACCGTTCACTGTCTGCTGTTGTCCTGCCATTTTATTACTTTTGTATTGTTGATTATTGTAACAACTGTGTTGTATTTACTACTGTTCAAATTCCTTTGTAAGAACACAGTAACCAAACAATTATTTGTAATAGTCTTAAAACAAATTCGACTATGTGGATATGGAAAACAGTCCAAACACAGTAGATCCGAATGTGGCAGCCTCTTCTGCTTGCCATAATATTGTGGCAGCCCCCGTGGCTGACCAAAGTGCAGTGGCAGCCTCTTCGGCTGGCCAACTTGCTTCAGCCTCTGGGCTTAATATGGCAGCCGCTATGGCTGGCCAAGGTGTTGTTGCTGCCTCTGTGGCTAGACAGCCTGTTGGACATCTGAGCCATGTCAACCCTACTGCGGAAAAACCTGAAAAATTCAGTGGACAAAATTTTAAACGATGGCAACATAAAATATTTTTCTACTTGACCACGTTGAACCTTGCGAGGTTTCTAAAGGAAGATGCTCATGTACCCGCGGAGGGTGAGATTGATATCCAAGTGATCAGTGCGATCGATGCTTGGAAACATTCTGAATTCCTATGTAGGAATTATGTGCTGAATGGGCTAAGTGATTCCTTGTACAGTGTGTACGTCGGAATGAAAACAGCAAAAGGGCTTTGGGAATCTTTAGATCGAAAATATAAAACTGAGGATGCCGGTACTAAGAAATTTGTCGTGGGCCGTTTCCTTGATTTTAAGATGGTTGATTCTTAAACTGTGTTAAGCCAAGTACAAGAACTGCAGATTATTCTAGCAGAAATTCATGCTGAGGGGATGAGTTTAAGTGAAACATTCCAAGTAGCCTCGATAATTGAGAAACTACCACCTGGTTGGAAAGATTTCAAAAATTATCTAAAACATAAGTGAAAATAGATGAGCATTGAAGACCTGGTTCTTAAGCTCAGAATTGAAGAAGATAATCGAGTATCTGACAAGAGAGAAATATCTCATGAGGCCAAAGCAAATGTTGTTGAACATGGCCATAAGAACAAAAACCATAAGACAAAGGGTCAAAAATGGGCCCTAAAGGAGGAGTTTCCAAGAAATCCAAATTTCAAGGAAGATGCTTCAACTGTGACAAAATGGGTCACAAGTCTTCTGAGTGCAGACTGGCGAAACAGAAAAAGAATCAAGAGGCTAATGTGATGGAAAATATGACTCAAGATGTTTCAGACATTAACCTTTCAGCTGTGGTTTCTGAGGTGAATCTGGTGGGTTCTAACCCAAGAGAGTGGTGGATTGACACTGGTGCCACTCGACATGTGTGCTCGGACAAGAGCATGTTCTCTTCATTTGAACCTACTGGTAATGGGGAAAATTATACATGGGAAATTCAGCAACATCTGAGATTGAAGGTCAAGGCAAGGTGATTCTGAAGATGACATCTGGGAAAGAGTTGACTTTGAACAACGTTCTGTATGTACCATAAATACGGAAGAATCTTGTGTCTGGATCACTTCTGAACAAGCACGGATTCCGGATGGTGTTCGAGTCTGATAAAGTAGTTTTAACTAAAAATTGGATGTATGTGGGAAAAGAGTATGTAACTGATGGGCTCTTTAAGCTCAATGTAATGGTTGTTAAACCTAAGAATATCAATAAAGCTAGTTCTTCTGCTTATATTGTTGAGTACTCTAATATATGGCATGGTAGATTAGGACATGTTAATTTTAATTCATTACGGAAATTAATTAACATGAACCACATTCCCAATTTTAAAATTGATAACAAACATAAGTGTGATACTTGTGTTGAGGCAAAACTAACTAGATCATCTTTTCATAGTATTGAAAGAAACTCTGAACCACTTGATCTAATACATACCGATGTATGTGATTTTAATTCAATACAATCAAGAGGTGGTAATAAATATTTTATTACATTTATTGATGATTGCACGAGATTTTGCTATGTGTATTTGATGAAAAGCAAGGACGAAGCTATAGAGAAATTTATTCTCTATAAGAATGAAGTTGAGAACCAACTGAGTAAAAGAATTAAGGAGTTAAGAAGTGATCGTGGTGGTGAGTATGTTTTTCCTTTTGAATCACTTTGTGAACAAAATGGAATCATACATCAAACCACAGCTCCTTATTCACCTCAATCCAATGGGATTGCAGAACGTAAGAATCGTACCTTGAAAGAGATGATGAACGCTATGTTACTCAGCTTTGGCTTACCTCAGAATATGTGGGGAGAAGCTGTTTTATCAGCTAATTACCTTTTAAATAAGGTACCACAGAAAGAAGCAGGAAAAACTCCTTATGAAATGTGGAAAGGAAGAGTACCTTACTATAAATTTCTTCGAGTGTGGGGGTGTCTTGCCAAGGTAGTTATTCCTCCACCTAAAAAGGTGAAGATAGGACCAAAAACTGTTGATTGCATTTTCATAGGATATGCACATAACAGTAATGCTTATCGATTTCTTGTGCATGAGTCTAATATCAGATATTCACAAGAATACGATAATGGAGTCGAGAAATGCATCATTTTTCGAATATGTTTTTCCTTGTAAAACTAATTCGAATTCAAATGTGCACAAACGGGCACATGAGACTATAATTGAAGATAGTCAGGACCGAGAACAAATAAATGTTCCAGAAGATCAACAAGTTGTTGAACTTGAACCAAGACGTAGCAAAAGAGCTAGAACCGAAAAATCATTTGGTCCAGATTTTCTGACATTTTTGCTAGAAAATGATCCTCAAAGCTATAACGAAGCTGTAAGGTCAGCTGATGGTGTTTTGTGGAAGGATGCCATCAATAGTGAAATTGAATCCATCTTACAAAATCACACCTGGGAGTTAGTGGATCTTCCTCCAGGATGTAAACCTTTAGGGTCCAAGTGGATTTTCAAAAAGAAAATAAAGGCAGATGGATCAATTGATAAGTACAAAGAAGACTTGTAATTAAAGGTTACAGACAACGTGAAGGTCTTGATTACTTTGATACTTATTCTCATGTAACGAGAATAAATTCCATAAGGATGATAATAGCGATTGCAGCTTTGCGCAATCTTGAGGTACATCAGATGGATGTGAAAACAGCCTTTCTAAATGGAGATTTAGATGAAGAAATTTACATGGAACAACCTGAAGACTTTATAGCTCCAGGACAAGAAAAGAAAGTCTGTAAGTTGGTTAAATCCTTGTATGGATTAAAACAAGCTCCAAAACAGTGGCATAAAAAATTTGATGACACCATGTTAGCAAATGGTTTCAAAATCAATGAGTGTGATAAATGCATTTATGTCAGAGAGACAGAAGTTGGCTATGTCATTTTATGTCTCTACGTTGATGACATATTGATTGTCGGGAGTAATGTTAAAATGGTGAAATCTATCAAGAATATGCTGAAATCCAAGTTTGACATGAAAGACATGGGTTTAGCAGATGTCATTCTGGGAATAAAGATCTCGAGAAGTCCTGATGGACTTATTCTTGATCAGTCACACTATGTGGACAAGATTCTTGGTAAATTTAACAATGATGATTCTGCTGTGGCTAGAACTCCTTTAGATGTGAGTCTACACCTATCAAAGAATAGGGGACATGGTATATCTCAAGTAGAATACTCTAGAGTGATCGGGAGTTTGATGTATCTATCGAGTTGTACAAGGCCTGATATAGCCTGTACAGTAAACAAGCTCAGCAGATATACGAGTAATCCAGGGGTTGATCACTGGAAAGCAATAGTGAGAGTACTTAGGTACTTACGTTTTACTCGTAATTATGGGTTGCACTATCATAGATATCCAGCTGTAGTCGAAGGATACAGTGATGCTAATTGGATATCTGACATGAAAGACTCAAAGTCTACCAGTGGCTATGTGTTTACACTAGCATGTGCAGCTATATCATGGAAATCCTCCAAACAGACTGTGATAGCCAGATCTACAATGGAATCAGAATTCATTGCATTAGACAAGTGTGCTGAAGAAGCAGAATGGCTTCGAAATTTTCTAGAGGATATTCCAAGTTGGCCTAAGCCAGTGCCAGCAATTTGCATTCATTGCGATAGTCAATCTGCAATTGGAAGGGCACATAACAATATGTATAATGGTAAGTCTAGACATATTCGTCATAGACACAATACCGTTAGACAATTACTCTCTACTGGAGTTATTTCGATTGACTATGTAAAGTCAAAGGATAACATTGCGGATCCGCTAACCAAGGGTTAAATAGAGAGTTGGTTGTGAAATCATCGAGGGGAATGGGACTAAACCTCATTAGATAAATGTTTATTACGAAGGAAAACCCAACCTTGTTGACTGGAGATCCCAAGATCTAGGTTCAATGGGACAACCTACTCGTAAAAGACATAATTGGTTCACTGTGGGGGGTTTACCCTCTAGTCCATTCTTATGGTGAAATGAAATAGTGATGCTCGTATGGATTGAGGTTAAGCAAGGCTTTTAATGATTCTTATGCGTCGGGAATCCAAGCAGAGTATTACGAGATGCTCTTAAATAAGAAATCACCTATGTGAGAGAGAAGTGGGGCCGCTTCAAAGGGAACTGTACGGGGCACAATTCTTAGAAACTCTTGCAGAACCAGGTTGATGTTCATGGCCAAAATGAGCATAACAATGAGAACTCAGATGTGTTAGGTAAAACATCTGTGTGATATATTGATGAGTGGTATTTATATCACTATTTCCCACTCATTTAACTTAATATTTTGTATAGTTTCTTGAGCTTTGTGAACGTTTTGATGTGTTTTATTGTTATTTTGCAGATAAATAAAGTTTGGACAGCACTGGAGGCAATTTGGGGCAAAACCGGACAAAAATGCGTCAACAGGGTTATTTTCGTCTTCTGCGCGTCGCGACGCTGGAACACAGCGCGCAGCGACGCCCAGCGTGAGCCGGATTTGCTAACATGCGCCTGGTCAACGGTCAACAATTTGATAAGTTTTGACTTTGCTAAAATGCGATGTGCCACGTGTCACCATCACATCCCATCTGCTAACATGCGCCGTGCCACGTGTCATCATCATATGCTGCCGACACTCAGACTTGACACGTGTCGCCTCGTCATCAGCCATGTCAGCGGTCAACGAGTCAACCTTGCCATGTGTCAGGCCACGTCATCGGCCACGTCACAAGGTCAACGAAGTCAACTTGCCACGTCAGCATCAACCAATCACATCGTGACACGTGTCGACACGTGTCGCAATCTTATTGTTCCGACAAATGCAACACACGCCTACGCCACGTCAGCGCCACGTCATCAATGACGTCATCACAATAATTGAGAATTAGCCGCCTTGACACGTGTCGCGTGAACAGTCAGCCGCCTTGATGACGTGTCGTCTCCTCAGCATGCCACGTCGACAGATCCAGCGTCGCGACGCTGAGTTCCTTGGCGTCGCGACGCTGGAACAGTGAAAAATATTTCTATAAATACTGCGCGAATTTCAGAATTTTGGTGTGCCTTTCTCTCTCCTCATCTCTTTGATGAAGAAGAGTTTCTCTCTCTAAAAAATATTTTATTTTTATTTTTTTTATATTTTTTTTTAGTTTGTAATTTATTTTAATTACTTTTGTAATAATAGTAATTTAATTTTTACTTTTTACTTTTTACAGTTTTTACTATTCACCATGTTAAAGTAACTTTTTCAGCTAGGGTGAAAGGTAATTCTTCTACTATTGCTATTTAGATTAATCTCCCTTAAAATAATATATTAACTATTTAAAATATTGACTTAATAAGGGATACCGCTATATTGGTCGGTTGGTAATTTAATCTGGTTTAAACCTGACTAATCACGGATACCGCCAGACTGGTCGGTGGTAAATTTATTTTTGGTTCCGCCTTAATGGCTGGTTAGACTTAATTTGACTTAATCAGGATACCGCCAGACTGGTCGGTTGGTAAATTTAACACAAGTTTATATATTATTTTATGGGAGATATCTAAATTAGTAGTAGTAAAAGTAATTCTTTTACCTTAGCATTTTATTTTATTGTAATTTATTTTTCAGCTTTTTACTTTATGTCTTTTACTTTTATGTTTTTACTAGTCCTAGTTATGTGTTAGTTTTCTGAGGTTGTGATGACTTTTAATATCACCGGTTTATAAGGGGTTAAATTATAATTTGGGTAATATAAAGATTTATTTATTGAGTCTTAATCTTAATGCTTTTTTTTAATAACTGGCCATTAATAAAATTGATATGGTAAATCTAAAATGAACTAGACATAGGGATTTTAGGTTTCAGCCTTAGACTTAATAACCCACGATCTTCCTTGAGGATAGATAACCCTTTAATAGATTTCCTTACAGGATAGGAATATACCTGTCGGGCGGGGGAAGCCATAATTGGAACTAAACTTAATGAATCCAGATAATTTGGTTGACATAGACATATGGTTCAATTGGGTTAAACTGGGTATTTGTGTCTGACCATCGACAGAGGCTTACACATAATTTAGTGTTCCAGGTTAATAAATCAATATATTACCAACTTTAAGATAACCACTTCATCTTTAAAATGATATTAAAAGAAATCACAACCCTAGATCTTTGTGTCTTTTGTTATTTTCCTTAGTATTTTCTTTTGTCTTTTTATTTATTTATTTATTTTGTAAAATCACTTTCAACCAATCAAACAATCATTCTCTTCTCCCTTTAATTAGATATTTGTAAATAAATAGATTCAACAATTAATAACAACAGTAGGAATTAAGTCCTCGTGGGATCGATATTTTTATACTACTTGAACGATACGTGCGCTTGCGTTATACGTGTGTGTTTACGCCGGTCATATATGTTCTCCATTTACATGAACGGCAATACAGTTCAATGACATCGCGTACACTGTCAGCCAGTAAATGAGATATATTTTCACAAGGGAAGGTTCAAAGGCTGAGGCCTACCTATCCTATGCAGGTGTTGAACCGTTGAACTCTTATAGGTCAAAATAAAATGTTTTATAAAATAATTTTATTTGACGTTTTCGCCAATTTCATTCATGTGGGGGATTGTTGGAAAATGCTTATTCATAAGCATTTTGAGGCACAATTTCAAGCATGGTCCACTTCGTGTTAGTGGTTGTTCTTGAATGATTCGGATACTCCTCCGTGAGTAGTTCGAAATGATATATTCATATGCTTAAAATAGTGCTTGGGTGAATGAGAAATTGTTGCTCAAAGTTCACCCATTGGTGTTGGAAAATAAAGAAAATAAGTTTGTCCCATATGGGAAAGTTATAGAGGGAATATTATGCTTATATATGATTGCTCATATGTAGATGGGTAAGAGTTGTAAGGATAGAGGCTCTCTCTACGTGCGCGGGGGGGGGGGGGGGGAGGGGGGGTGCAATCAAATCCGAATTAAGCTTGGCTCGTATGCACCCGCGTGTCCTGCGTACACGAATGCCGGACCAAATGTGGGCGGGCTCGGCCCACCAATTTTTGCAAGCCTCTTCATTTTTTCCAAGCCTTTTGAAGTTCCATAACACTCAAATTAACTCTATCAATTAATTTAGTGGTTACTTCAAATGAAAGGTCTCCCACTAATGTGTTTTAATTGGTGTGTTTATTTTGTTTTAAGTAATGGATTGTTTTCGTTTTTCATTAGTCAGAAGCTAAAATAAAAACAAATTTGCTTTACTGTTTTCTTCTGTCGAAAGAGTTCAACACAACTTGGTTCGTTTGAAGACGATTCTAGTGGTGCCCATTGTCGCTTATTTCCGTTGCATCCTGGGAAACAAACGTCTCGCGTTCTCTGCAAACACATTTCGGTAGGGGACGAATTTGTTTTTTAAGGAGATTGTTGCTGCATCACAAGCCTCAGAATTCTTTCCACGGTCTTCGTTCTCCCCTGATCTGTTCTACCGTTCATCACTGTCTACTGTTGTCCTGTCATTTTAATTATTACTTTTTGTATTGTTGAGTATTGTAAACAACTGTGTTGGATTTACTGCTGTTCAAATTCTTGGTAAGAACACAGTACCAAACAAATTATTTGGAACACACAAATCCTATATAGAGAATAACTTACAGCGATGGTAAAAGACATAATGGCGGCAACTTCACCGAATCTATCCTTTAGTGTTAGGGCAGTTGTGGAACCTTTAGGGTCGGATCGGTGCCCCGAGCAGCGGAAATGGGTCTAACCCATGGATATCAAGTATGGATGTAATTTTAAAATTATTTAATGAAAAACTACATTCCATTATGAGTGTATAGGTAAAAACCGGGACTGAAACGGAGTCCGGAAGCTCCCAAACGAAGCAAAACAAAATCAGTGTGCAAGAGGTACAGCGCTACAGTGCGTGCTACAGTGACGTGAGCGCGCAACTGCGCGCGCGTTTACTGCGCGCAGCTCTCTATCCTTTTTTTTTTTTTATTTTATTTGAATGTTTTAAGTTGCAGCTCTCATTCCAGAGAGCTGCAACATTAGGGTCTATTACCCTAATAATATCCGGTCTATCCTAAACACTTCAAAAACACTCAAAATTAATTTTTAATTTCAAAACCAACATAAACACATGTTATAGAATAAAAATCTAGTTTTTCAAAATATTAAATATTTTTCCAAAAACATAAATTTATTCTAAATACGCATTTGCGTAAATTTTGAATACAATACACAAACCATTTTAGAATCCAAATACGAAATGTCCCGTGAACAATTCTAGTCCACCTAAAGGTGGTCAAGTGAATCTAGAATGGTAGCCATAGCTCTAAGCATTAATCTAGAGTTCCAAACTCTAATTAATTATTCCATGTCCAACATGAATATTTTTGACCTAATTACAAGCATGTTGTGTTTATACTTCTAAAGTATCCTAACATAATTAATTAGCCTTATTCAACATTAAGCTATGTGATCATGCATCTAATACACAAATAAACATAGCTTTGGAGAAGATCAAACATTACCTTGTAAGCTAGATGCAAGATCCAATCTACTTCTCCTTGTTGAAATTGTTGGAGAATCTCCAAGGTGTGCAAGCTTGACTTCAAGATCCAATATTGTTTCCAATGCTTCCAAGCTTCACTTCAAGATCCAATCTTGATTTCTCCTAGATGAAATGTTTTAGAGACCTCACAAGCTTCTCTAAACACTTCTCTAATTTAGGCTAATCTCTCAATAATTTGCTTATACTTGTAATTGAACTTGCTAATTAAAACATTCCTAAAGCTTGCTATTTATAGCAAAACTTAGGCAATTTTTAATCAATAAATGTCTTATCAAATATTAGGTATGCTTAATTAAATTCATCCAAATATTCATAATTAGGTGTGACTAATCCCATTATTTACCACTTTGATTTAAATAAATTAAATCAAGACAATATTTACTTAATGGATTAGTTCAATGTCTACCACTTTGATTTAATCCAATTAAATCAAGACATATAGATTTACACCAATTAATACAAATTTGGAATTACCAAAATATCCTCAAATGGTAGAAATATTTATGAATTTACAATTAAGCCCTTTGTGTAATTTTGAATTAATCCAATTAATCCAAATAGGTCAAAGTAAATAATCAATGTTATCTAATAACACTTGATTATCTTGGTTGATAATTATAATATCGAATATTATATTTTATCAAAATTAATCGGCTACCCAAGTGCTCAACGAGTACACTTCATATTTGGACTCTCTAAGTTCAGACACGTTCGTCATATAAGCCTAGCTAATATGTACGCAATTCGGCCACCTCTGAATTCGCGAAGAACACAAACGACATTTCTGAACTATACAAATCGAGGTTATCACATATGTTTAACAATCCCTCCGTCGTAGGCTATCCGAGTTGTGCTTAGGAAACATAGAATATACCGTCAAGTTTCCGAGGCGCACATCTCATGTCGACATGTCCACGATTCTTCATAAATGATGCGATCCACCCTAGGTGATCGACTTTGGCCAAAGATTTAAGAATCGTGACTTTACTAACATGGATACCTAAACCCCTTAGGGTACTCATACGGGCCGACAGATCCTATCTTGCTTCGCACTTGATTACTGTGTGCATCGGTCCACACCCAACGAACATCTAGAGGCCAGACCATGAAAGGTTTCTGACATACATGGCATCTAAGTGTGGAGGATCTCACACAAAATCAATGCTATCCTATAGTCAAATGATTACATATGCTACTCGACTCGAGGAGATTCCTATTGACGGTGGTGTGTACTTCCAACTATTAGGAATCACATGTGAGTCATTCAGTATTCGCTCCGACGAATACCCACATGTCTATACGAGTTTCCAATACTCATGGTACATCGCGTTAAACCATCGGAACTCCAATTCCAGTATACGACATGTGCTAGTCTTATAGGTTATAGGAATTCGACCGTATTCCAAAACCAACGACTATGAATATTTATTTTAAGAATAGTTTACACCTAGTGTCAAAACTATTCTAAGGTCGATGTCATTCTTAGCATATCGATACATCAATTTAATATGCGTAATAACAATACCATTAATAGGGTATGAAATGAAAAATATAGTTATTTTATTAATAAATAATAAAATGTACAAATCGGATAGGCACTCCAAGCACCAACTCCATCAAACTCCCACTTGCTTAGTGCCAATCTGGATGGTACCGTAGTCCCATCTCCTCTACATGTTTATCGAATAACTTAGGAGGTAAGGCCTTTGTAAGTGGGTCTGCTATGTTGTCTTGTCCTTGAATCTTTAAGACCATTATGTCTTTTCGTTCGATTATCTCTCTAATTACGCGGTATTTTCTTTCCACATGTTTAGACTTGGAATGCGCCCTTGGCTCCTTAGCCTGCGCGATGGCTCCGTTATTATCACAGTATAATGGGATTGAATCTGTAATACTAGGCACAATGCCAAGTTCTGTGATAAAATTTCTAATCCAAACAGCTTCTTTAGCAGCTTCTGAAGCCGCTATAAATTCCGCCTCAGTGGTTGAATCAGCTGTTGAGCCTTGCTTTGAACAACGCCAACTAATAGCACCACCGTTAAGGGTAAATATGTATCCTGATGTAGATTTTCTATCATCTGGATCTCCTTGGAAGTCGGAGTCTGTATAACCCTTAATTTGTAGCTCATCTTCTCCATATATTAGAAACTTATCCTTGGTGCCTTTTAGATATTTTAGGATATGTTCACGGCTGTCCAATGATCATTACCTGGATCAGATTGATATCGGCTGGTCACACTGACGCCGAAACTGATGTCAGGTCTAGTACATAACATAGCATACATTATGCTTCCAATACAAGAAGCATATGGCAAGTTAGACATCCTAACTCTCTCTTCCTCTGTCTGAGGTGCCATTTTCTTCGAAAGATGTATACCATATCGGAAAGGTACATTTGCTGTCTTACAGTTGGTAAAACTGTACCTTTCTAACATCTTGTCTATGTACGTTGACTGTGACAACCCTATAAGCTTCCTGATTCTATCTCGATAGAGCCTTATACCTAGTATATAGGAAGCTTCACCCATATCTTTCATGGAGAAGTTCTTGCAAAGGTAGGCTTTCACACTTTGCATCATCCCTATATCATTTCCTATGATAAGGATGTCATCTACATACAAGACTAGGAAAACTATCATGCTCCCACTAACTTTCTTATAAACACATGGTTCTTCATCATTTTTTATGAATCCAGATAATCTAATTATCTCATCAAAACGACGATTCCAACTTCGGGATGCCTGTTTAAGTCCATAAATAGACTTTTGGAGCTTACAAACCAAGTTTGAAGTCTCGCTGGATATGAAACCCTCTGGTTGTTCCATATAGATATCCTCTTCAAGAAATCCATTTAGGAAAGCTGTTTTCACATCCATCTGCCATATCTCATAGTCGTGATATGCAGCAATGGCTAAAAGAATCCTAATGGATTTTAACATGGCTACTGGTGAAAAAGTTTCCTCATAGTCAATCCCAGGACGTTGAGTATAACCTTTCGCTACCAGTCGGGCTTTAAAGGTTTCCACCTTTCCATCGGGCCCTCGCTTCCTTTTGTAAACCCATTTACAGCCAATAGGTTTAACTCCTTCAGGAAGTTCAACTAAGTCCCAGACTTGATTGGCATGCATTGAATCCATTTCGGATTTCATGGCTTCCTGCCATTTTCCCGAATCGATATCCAATATCGCTTCCTTATACATAGTCGGATCTGTTTCCTCCAAGAGGAGAACATCAATGCTCACATCAGTTGTTAAAAATAGTCTCTCAGGAGGCCTTGATATTCTATTCGACTTACGTAAAACCTGTGTTGTAGATCCTTCACCTAGTTGGATCTCTGGTTCCATATCAGGTTCCTTAATGTTGGGATCAAACTCATCAAGTTTAATCTCTCTACAATTCTCACTTTCTCTCAAAAATTGTTTTTCAAGAAAAGTTGCAAAGCGAACAATAAATACATTCCGTTGCTCAGAATCGTAGAATTGATATCCCATAGAATTATCAGGATATCCAACGAACCTACATTTATACCCTCTGGGTGCTAGTTTATCCCGATGCGTAATTCTAACGTATGCAGGACAACCCCAAATCTTTAAATGCTTAAGACTTGGATTTCTACCGAACCATATCTGATAGGGGGTCGTAGAAACAGCTTTCGATGGAACTCTATTAAGTATGTAGGCAGCAGTTTGTAAAGCGTAACCCCAAAGGAAATAAGGAAGATTTGTATAGCTCATCATGGATCGCACAATATCCAATAAAGTACGATTTCTACGCTCAGACACTCCATTGTGTTGAGGTGTTCCTGGTGGACTATATTGGGCAAGAATTCCATTCTCCCTTAAATAATTTCTGAATTCTTCACTCATGTATTCACCTCCTCGATCTGATCTAAGGCATTTGATGAATTTACTCGTTTGTTTTTCTACTTCGTTTCGGAATATTTTGAACTTGTCAAATGTTTCCGACTTATGTTTCATTAGATAGACATATCCATATCTAGACTTGTCATCTGTGAAAGTCACAAAGTAAGTTGAACCATCATGGGCGGCATGATTTAATGGACCACACACATCGCTGTGTATTAGCTCCAGTAAATCTCCAGCACGGTGTCCAACACCTTGAAATGGGGCCTTTGTCATCTTTCCTTGGATGCATGACTCACAAATTGGATAAGGATCTAAGGTAAGATTTTCAATCAAACCATCCTTTATTAATTTGGATAGACGTCTAACACCTATGTGGCCCAATCATATGCCATAATTCAGTATTATTTAGTTCAGACTTCCTACTTGTATTTTTCTCTATATTAAAGACATCTCTACATGTTTCCAAAACATAGTGACCGTTTGATAAAGAACATTCACATTTCAATAAATTTTCTTTATCATACAAACATAAAGTTTCATCCTTAATGTTTATTTTATAACCCTCTTTATCTAATATTGGCAGGGATATTATTTGTCTGATAAGTGAGGGTACATAATAACAGTCTCGTAAATTTAACTTACAACCATTAGGGAGATTTAAAATAATTGTTCCTATGGCTTTAACATCCAATGTATCGCCATTGCCAACTTTAAGCTGGATCTCCCCTTTATTCAGCCTTCTTCTAACCCTCATTTCCTGCAGGGAATTGCAGATATGAGTAGGACTGCCAGTGTCTAACACCCATCCATTATTTGCATCTAAGGCTAATGAGATGTTAATAATTGGAAAAATACAAAGCGTACCTGAGGGTCCTGTCTTTCCTTTTAGTTCTGGACAATCCTTCTTCCAATGTCCAAACTTCTTGCATTGTAAACATTGATCACGAGCTATTTTCGGTTTTCCACTTTTGCGTTTCTTGGAGTTTTTCTTTGATATCTTCTTCTTCCCCATCTTTATTTTCTTTGACTTCCCAGAAGTCTTTGAAGAGCCAGCTCCACCGTGGAGATACAATGTAGGGTTGCCTTTCTTCAGATCTTGCTCCGCCGTGCGTAACATGTTATGAAGTTCTTCGTATGTGGCTTGCCATCGAATGCATATGGAAATTTAAGACAAAGCCAGCATAAGAACCAGGCAAAGAAGACAGAATCAAATTACGGCCCAGCCGTTCATCAAACAAAATACCTTGTCGTTCTAGATATCGAATTTGGTCTATCATGTTCAAGACATGAGTGCTGACATCTCTTCCCTCCTTGAGTTCAGCACGGAATAATTCCTTAGACCGCCGATAAAGTTCCATCTCTTGATTTGCTTCAAACAACTCCTTGAGTGTTCGCATGATACTCCAAGCATCTGGTACTTCAATGTACTGTCTCAGCAAATCCGGAACCATCGATCCTAAGATGTAGGATTTCACTTTCAGGTTATCATCCTTCCATCTATCAAAAGTTTCATTCTGGATCATGTGAGTGGAGTCAGGATCAATATCAACAGGTAGTGGATTGATCGTGACATAAGTCAATTTTTCATACTCCAAGACAAGGCGCATGTTCATTTGCCATTCAAAATAGTTTTCAGCTCCTTTTAGCTTATTGGAATCCAAAAGTTTCATCAATGGATTAGCAGCAGCCATCTACAAGACAACATTTTTAGTAGTAGCAGAACAATTTTTCATTTCAAAATAATAACACTAATATATTATGGAATTTTAAATCTATTAGTGCCCTCCCACTACTTTACGTAATTCCGTAATCTCAGAAAAATAGAAATTTAACTATCAAAATTTCATAGCGGGAAGTGGATCCTATGACATTTACTCCAGCCTCACACTAATGACGATATTGGCTTTTATAAACTCATTAGGTAGACCTCCAAGGTCAATCACATTATGTGACTCCTATTTTGGTCCTGAACCGTTTCTTATCCTCACACTAATGACGATATTGGATTAAGATGTGTTCTAGGTGTATACTTGTCAATATGCACTAATGAGCTTTGTATGTACACCCTCACACTAATGACGATATTGGGTGACTACGTTAACCCATCACGCTACATCTAATGTTTTACCGGAGCGACCTAAGTTCCGAGCACTTATATCCTCACACTAATGACGATATTGGATATAAGTAGTAAGAACCAATTCATTTCCGTATTGACAAGACGGGCCATCCAATAATGCTCCAACATTATTAATACTATTACTTAAAAGTAATCACCTAATCACGAGAGATTTATGACAATCAAGTCATTAATTTTATTAGGTCAAAATTTTAATTTAACACATGCCACATGTCCAATATGATTTATGCATCATTAAATTAAAATTACTATGGCATTGATTCAAAATATGTGTTGTGTGGTTAAGCCTTTGCTCCTGATACCATTTTGTTAGGGCAGTTGTGGAACCTTTAGGGTCGGATCGGTGCCCCGAGCAGCGGAAATGGGTCTAACCCATGGATATCAAGTATGGATGTAATTTTAAAATTATTTAATGAAAAACTACATTCCATTATGAGTGTATAGGTAAAAACCGGGACTGAAACGGAGTCCGGAAGCTCCCAAACGAAGCAAAACAAAATCAGTGTGCAAGAGGTACACGCGCTACAGTGCGTGCTACAGTGAGCGCGCACTGCGCGCGTTTACAGTGCGCGCTACAGTGCGCGCGGCACTGTAGCGCGCAGCTCTCTATCCTTTTTTTTTTTTTATTTTATTTGAATGTTTTAAGTTGCAGCTCTCATTCCAGAGAGCTGCAACATTAGGGTCTATTACCCTAATAATATCCGGTCTATCCTAAACACTTCAAAAACACTCAAAATTAATTTTTAATTTCAAAACCAACATAAACACATGTTATAGAATAAAAATCTAGTTTTTCAAAATATTAAATATTTTTCCAAAAACATAAATTTATTCTAAATACGCATTTGCGTAAATTTTGAATACAATACACAAACCATTTTAGAATCCAAATACGAAATGTCCCGTGAACAATTCTAGTCCACCTAAAGGTGGTCAAGTGAATCTAGAATGGTAGCCATAGCTCTAAGCATTAATCTAGAGTTCCAAACTCTAATTAATTATTCCATGTCCAACATGAATATTTTTGACCTAATTACAAGCATGTTGTGTTTATACTTCTAAAGTATCCTAACATAATTAATTAGCCTTATTCAACATTAAGCTATGTGATCATGCATCTAATACACAAATAAACATAGCTTTGGAGAAGATCAAACATTACCTTGTAAGCTAGATGCAAGATCCAATCTACTTCTCCTTGTTGAAATTGTTGGAGAATCTCCAAGGTGTGCAAGCTTGACTTCAAGATCCAATATTGTTTCCAATGCTTCCAAGCTTCACTTCAAGATCCAATCTTGATTTCTCCTAGATGAAATGTTTTAGAGACCTCACAAGCTTCTCTAAACACTTCTCTAATTTAGGCTAATCTCTCAATAATTTGCTTATACTTGTAATTGAACTTGCTAATTAAAACATTCCTAAAGCTTGCTATTTATAGCAAAACTTAGGCAATTTTTAATCAATAAATGTCTTATCAAATATTAGGTATGCTTAATTAAATTCATCCAAATATTCATAATTAGGTGTGACTAATCCCATTATTTACCACTTTGATTTAAATAAATTAAATCAAGACAATATTTACTTAATGGATTAGTTCAATGTCTACCACTTTGATTTAATCCAATTAAATCAAGACATATAGATTTACACCAATTAATACAAATTTGGAATTACCAAAATATCCTCAAATGGTAGAAATATTTATGAATTTACAATTAAGCCCTTTGTGTAATTTTGAATTAATCCAATTAATCCAAATAGGTCAAAGTAAATAATCAATGTTATCTAATAACACTTGATTATCTTGGTTGATAATTATAATATCGAATATTATATTTTATCAAAATTAATCGGCTACCCAAGTGCTCAACGAGTACACTTCATATTTGGACTCTCTAAGTTCAGACACGTTCGTCATATAAGCCTAGCTAATATGTACGCAATTCGGCCACCTCTGAATTCGCGAAGAACACAAACGACATTTCTGAACTATACAAATCGAGGTTATCACATATGTTTAACAATCCCTCCGTCGTAGGCTATCCGAGTTGTGCTTAGGAAACATAGAATATACCGTCAAGTTTCCGAGGCGCACATCTCATGTCGACATGTCCACGATTCTTCATAAATGATGCGATCCACCCTAGGTGATCGACTTTGGCCAAAGATTTAAGAATCGTGACTTTACTAACATGGATACCTAAACCCCTTAGGGTACTCATACGGGCCGACAGATCCTATCTTGCTTCGCACTTGATTACTGTGTGCATCGGTCCACACCCAACGAACATCTAGAGGCCAGACCATGAAAGGTTTCTGACATACATGGCATCTAAGTGTGGAGGATCTCACACAAAATCAATGCTATCCTATAGTCAAATGATTACATATGCTACTCGACTCGAGGAGATTCCTATTGACGGTGGTGTGTACTTCCAACTATTAGGAATCACATGTGAGTCATTCAGTATTCGCTCCGACGAATACCCACATGTCTATACGAGTTTCCAATACTCATGGTACATCGCGTTAAACCATCGGAACTCCAATTCCAGTATACGACATGTGCTAGTCTTATAGGTTATAGGAATTCGACCGTATTCCAAAACCAACGACTATGAATATTTATTTTAAGAATAGTTTACACCTAGTGTCAAAACTATTCTAAGGTCGATGTCATTCTTAGCATATCGATACATCAATTTAATATGCGTAATAACAATACCATTAATAGGGTATGAAATGAAAAATATAGTTATTTTATTAATAAATAATAAAATGTACAAATCGGATAGGCACTCCAAGCACCAACTCCATCATTTAGACTGGCAAGAACTTAATAAACTCCTCAAAGCCCAGCACACCGCAGTTTTTCTCTTTCAGAACCTCTGAAGTCCTGAGTGAAAAGCAACTTTGCAGCTCATAATGCCGGAAACCCGACTGCCAATCTCCCTCCTTTGAGACCTGAAGGGTTCGAAAGTTGAGTTGTGTTTGTTTTGATGATTGAATCAAGTTCTTATCACCAGGAAACACGAAGAAAAGAGATTCAATAAAGACTTTAAGTGATGAACAAGTAGGTGGAAAGCTATGAAGGTTTTGTGGCTCAGAGGAATATGTTTTCAAACTTAGGAAATGTGGCTATATGTTATTTATATAGGTAGGGTAAAAAAGAGAGGCTTCCATATACCAAATTAGGTTAAAAACACGTCCAAAATAACTTAGATACGCACGGGTGTTCGAACGCCACTCGAACGCGTGCTCTCTGGAAAGGTTCGTTCGAACATTCACTCGAATGCACCACGAACATTTGCTCTATAGAATGTTTCGTTCGAACCCAAAAGCAAACGTGCCACTAACGCCACACGTTCGAACACTTCAACGAACGCAACACTAACGAAATTTGCTCCAGCTTTACCAAATACCAGTTCAATTACTTCAAGTTCTCAAGACGTATTACAACTCAATTGAACTTGTTTTGTTACGGACATTGCCAATAAAAATGGAACTAACAATTTGTATTAAACACGAGAATTTTTTTTTTTTTTTTAGCCTAATGGAAACACAATTCTCTCTCTACCCAACTGAGTGGGGGTGCAAAACTCAAATCTCTTATTTCCCATAAAGAGATTGTACCAACTGAAATAACGAGTACCCACAATAATAATTTAATTGTTTGAATGAATGTAAATGTAGAATTACTTGTGAGTGGGTTCTCTCTCTTTTTTTTTTGTCCCCAAATGGCGTGGTTTGATGGTGTAGGGTCCAGGATCTCACCTTGAGGTCCTGGATTCAAATCTAGATAGTGCATTTCTTGTAAGAGATTGAGACAACCAATAATTTTATCTGCTCTGCTCTACTTAGTCTGAAATAAATGATTTGACAATAAAATTCCAACCATTTTTAAAAAAAAGGTTCTCTTTTACAATCTCTTTGAAATTAGCACATGGAGTGGGCTGACTTTGGATGAAGAGAATCAGTGAGTTGGAAAATTGGAGACAGATCAAAAGCTGGGCACTACGGAAGTTAGGATAAGGGAATCTTGTTACATTCAACTCCAAATCCAGTTACTGAAAATGGGATTCCACTTCATTTTAATTCCTTATGATATGACTTTCTAAATACGATGTAGAGATTTTCAATGCTCAAAGTGCCAACTTTCTAATTCCTTATGTTTAATTTCTCTGGACAATTGTAATTACGGGTGTTCACAAGTCTGGGTGGGTCCAATTTTACAAAACGCGATTGAATCAGGTCACTCGAAATTGCAAACCCAAACCCGAAATTTGATTTAGTAAATCCGATCGGGTCGACAATTATATAAATATATTAATTATTTTAAGGTATAAATACTAACTATTTTTATTTACATATAAAAATTTCAAGATAAAAAAGCAATAAACAACTGATAAATAGTGAAAACTTTAAAAAATAATAAAAAATGTTAAAAAATAAATAAAAACTAATTTTCAGGTCAGATCGCATCTTAGGTCGGGTCAACCAAGAATTACATTAATTTTCTTTTTTTAGAACCCAACTAGATCGGGTCGGGTCGCGTTTGACCCTATGAATACCCCTAACTGAACATTGCTTGTGCTATATATGTATCGAGATCATTCAATTTCAAGATTTTGTCTTAAAATCATATGGCACATATCTTTTAGTTTACATCTTGGAAAAATTCCTATATATACATCAGAGACATGAACTAATTTATATCTTGGTAGTGTTTGTTTGTTAATATTGTTATTAATGATGTTTAATTATGTCCATTCTGGAAATCTTCTTCCAAATTTTTGAAGCTTAGCCATTTTAAAGCTATCAAAAACTGAGCAAAGTCAATTCAACAATGTTGAAGAAGAAACTCATATTAGTTAAAAATTAAACTATAAAAAAAATAAAAATAATAATAATAATACGGATCGGATTAGATTTGCACACCCTTAATATCCAATCAACAACATGTTTCGGCTCATGAAAATACTTATGAAGCCTATTGAATGTAATCCCACTTTGCAAATTGGGTAAAATTAATTTTTCAAAATTTTAAATACCTAATATATTTATGCTCATTCTATTCTGAAATCCTTGTTAAGGGATCTTGTTCCGGAACAATTAAATGAAAATAACTAGGCTCATGAAAATACTTTTGAAGTCTGGCATGTTGTTTATGTTTTGGGCTATATGGCTACGAATTTTTTTTTTTATAAAAGAATTTGAAAAATAAAAGATTAGCTTATTTCCAAATTTGATTTCATTTTTTTTTTAAAAAAAAAAAAAAATTACCAAGAGGGTTGGGTGATAGCTAAATAATTAGTAACCAATGCATATACCTAATCGCGTAGCCAGAAGTGATCTCACATAAACTGGTAGACTCTTTATTTTAATATGATAAATCAAAATTATCTTATTAATAAATTAAAATTTTCATTAATTGACATATTTAATAAATTTTCAGATTGAACAATGATAATTACGTATAATGATGGAGCTACATAGAGGTCACCAATGACAATCGTCCTAGCTTAATCTTAAAATTTATTAAATTATGTTTTACACTCAAATAAAAATTCTATAATATTTTTTATAAAAATTAAATTTTACCCTTTCTAAATTAATATCCTATTGACCGCCTATATGCAAAAGATTTCAGATGAAAAAGTAACTTGCAATAATTATTGGCTCAGAAAGTGAGTCGATGAAAAAGGATTCTAAATTTAGAAAAATCTTTCAAGTTTCATTTTCATTTCATGCCTCATTTGGCTAAATCGAATTGAAGCGAGAAAAAAGAAAATGCCTTTTTCTTTTTTAAATTAAATTTTTAACTGGCTATGACTGGGAATTTTATCCACATGGTCGCTACCCATGTGCATATTTGTACGATATTTTATTAGTGCCATCAAATCAATGGTAAACAAAATAATGTCTTCTTGGTTAATTTCCATTGATTTAGGAAAAAAAAATCAAAATTTTCATCTCTAAACCATGAAAAAGTCATTAATAAACATCGTTGGACATTGCAGTTTAAAATTTATATTTTAAGTTTTTTTTTTAATTTATGTGGAATATTTTTTTTAATATTCTCATTCACATGTCGAGCGATTTTTTTATCTAATATATGTCACATGAATAAGTATAATATGAGTCAGCTCATGTACTGAAATTCATGACTAAACTCACCCATAGATTTCAACAGTACCTCTCTAAAGGGAAGCAGCTGCAACTACTAATAACTTATTTTTCCTCCTTGTAAAATCAATTTCGATTCCCTAAGTAGGGCTATGAAGAAATGATTATTTAAAATTTTTCTTTCCTTTTGTTAAAATATGGAAATAAAAAATAAAAAAGAATAAAATTACGTACATTAAAATATTTGTACATCCTATTTATAACATGAGACTTATACACTAACTGTGGCAAAACTACATATAAGTGAGTGAGAATAATCGTCCACAATCAATTCGAAAAATTTGTTAAAATATATTATATATAAATTAATAAAAAAGGATTTGTTAACGAGATAATTTTACTTTGCCGAACCTAGAGACGATATAGAATAAAGAATTTGGATTTATTTATCAATTCTCTATTAATTGATCAATAATAAATATCTAACTCTTAATCAGATAATAAAATTTTATTTTTCATTTTTAAATTTGATTTCAATTGACAATTGAATTTTTTCCTCAAATATATTTTTCATAATATATAATATTTAATATTATAAAATGAAAAATATCCATAATTTGTAGTGAAAATTAAAATTTACCATACTAAATTAATGTTGTGACTAGGTCACGGTTCAATGTTTGCTCTCTTTTTTTGCACCTTCACATGGTTTTTTCACCATAACTTTTTCTATCAAGTGGGTGCAACTTCGACTGGAATCTCGTACAACAAGTCTTAGTTATTATTATTATTATTATTATTATTATTATTATTATTATTATTATTATTATTATTATTATTTTTTGAAAATGATATCTAAATGTAGGACCTTCTCCCTTTCATTATCAAAAAGAAAAAGAAAAAGAAAAAGAGAGTGCATACTAACAATTAAATATTTGTTAACTGTGTTTAAAGAGAAGATATTTGAGCAAAGAAATATATTCCTTGTTTGTATCTTGTCTTGTAATTTCTTTTTCCGTAACTTAATTAGTTCGGTTGGAAGTTGACACTCTTTTCTTTATTGGGTTTTCCATATGAATTCTTCATGTGTTTAGGTTTGCCTTTAATTTTCTTTTACCTGTAATTGTTTCTGTCATTTATTTATTTATATATAACTCCCAACGGGATCCGGTATTAGCACATAATTAAGCTAATAAATTTTTAGATGTCAACCTAGTTGAAATATAAGACTGCAACTTTGATATTTTGCCAATTATTGAGAATTTCAGAAAAATATCGCGAAGGAATATCAATGATCTCATATAAAGTATAATGATATTAAAAAATTCATATACTCGACCCTACCTAATAATGAGAAAATATTTTATTTGGTTTGGTTTGATTTGATTATTATTATTTAACCTAATGGCAACTCAATCCCCTCCTCACCCATATGAACAAGATTCTAATCTCAGACCTCTTATTTTCAACACCAGAGATTTTACCGAATCAAATAATAGACACTCGGATTTCTTTTTTATTTTTGATTAAGAGATATACATTACCAGAGCATCCATTGAAGTTGATCTGTTAGTATTGGTTTAATACCATAAATATAGCTTCATATAAAAAAAAATTATATCCTTGGTGTCAATTTAAATACAACAAAAATATCTCTCTTTCTTAAATATAGTATCTTGAATGATTTTCAGCTAAACTTCAGGAGTGAGTGAATTCAAAATGGAACCAGGATCTGTAACAAATGATTTTGAACGACTTCAACTAAAATAGGCAGACCATTCTCCACTCATTCACTCCAAATTCTCTATAATTCATTATCTTTTAAAATATGACAATGATCAAATTCCACTGTGAATAATCATCTCCACATATATAAAATCGAATTTACCCTTGATGAAAATTAAAAAACAATCATTATATTAAATAAATATCAACAACTAAATTAATCTTAAACTACTTTGTTCCCCATTAGATATATTATCATTGTATAAATTGTGTGGACCATATATTTTTTGGGACAACCTTGGCACTTAAGTTTGATTCTCATAGGCAAGTAATACTCTTTGGGTTAATTATCTGTTCCATTTTCTAATTTCAAGAGTATTGTTCAGTCATTAGACCATATAATTTTTAGATCATGACATGAATTTTATACCAATAATAAATCTATTATATTTTTACTCATGGTTATTAATGGATTTACATGTAATATTTTTATACAAAATTCTAAATCATAGTCCATACCTAGTTTAAATCAAATAAAATAATTTATATTCTCTACTCATGTTCAGTGTCAGAATCACCTCATTCCCACCGACCGCAATAAAAATGAGGACGAAGCACAGCCTGAAATTAGTCAAACATATCTGGCGTAGTCAGTAGAGAAATAGCCCCGAGTCATAATTAAAATTGCTGATAAAGGATCAATTATTTCACTTAAGAAGGTAAATAATCTCTTCTTTTCTCTTTGTTTGTTTATGGTTTTTATTTTTTTGTGTTCTTTACATATATAGTTTTTTCACCATAGCTTTTTCTATCAAGTGGGTGCAACTTCGACTGGAATCCTTTCATTTGAAACTACTAAATGTAAACTTTTAGTGGTGAAATTATATGTCGCCATTAATTTCGCCACTAAAAATTTACATTTAGTGACGAAATTTATTTCCCCACGAAATTTTCGCCACAAAAAATATAATTTCTTATAGTGAGGGAAGCAGCTGGAACTACTAATAACATTTTTTTTCTCCTTGTAAAAGCAATTTCAATTCACTAAGTAGGGCTATTAAGAATCACTATATATATATGACTTGAATTGCATCTCTATCTTAAAAGGAATGCAAGTTCTGCATAGTTGTTACATTAAGATACACATGCAAAAGCATAATCCTGACCGTCAAGACTATTTAAAATTTTATATCCTTCTGTTAAGATAAGGGGAAAAAAATAGGGAAGCTCTAGGTATATAAAAACCTTTCGCATATCCAGTTTATAGCGGGAGACTTACGCACTGGCAGTGGTGTCAGAGCCACATATAAGTGAGTGGGGGTAATTGTTATGCATGGCAATCGGGACATCCCATCCTGTCCCGATTACTATTCGAGACAAATTAATCATCTCGAATCCCAACCGATATTTTGAATCGAGATGAAAAATCTTCCCGAATCTCAAATCGAATGATGCGAGATCCCGAATCTCGAACGAGATTCATCACTTTTTAGGCTAAATTTCTGGATTCATGATGAAAAAAACATCTCAAACTGCAGACTAAACGGGACGGGATCCTGATCGAGATTCATGATTTTCTGTCAATTCTAATAGTCACCCATGCTCAATCTAAACATTTATTAAATTATATAATATAAATTAATGAAAAGTATGATTTATTAATGAGACAGCTTTACTTTGCAAAATCTCAAGGGGTTGCCTTAGTGGTAAGTGCTTTGGACTTGAGTGATTCACTCTCTCAGATTCAAGTTCGAATCCCACTAAATACATTTCTTTGAGATCACGTCCTCTGGTGTAAAAAGTCAGAGACTTACCCTGATCTGTGTAGGGAAACTTCTGAGGACACGAAGCACAGGTCCCAGAGATTAGTCGAGATGCGCGTAAGTTAGCCCGAAAAACCCGGTTACCAAAAAAAGTTTTACTTTGCATAACCTAGGAATGATATGTATTAACAAATTTGGATTTATTTATCAATTTTATATTGATCAATAATAATTATCTGACTCTTATTTAGATAAATAAGATTTCGGTTTTCATTTTTGAATTTGAATTCAAATCACATTTGAGCATTTTTTTTTTTCCTAACCTAATTTCCTTAATTTATTGCATTTGATATTATAAAATATACATAAAATGAAAAGTATCTACTTATGGCCTCTCATTCAATCAATATTCTGATTATATCATTATGGGTTACCTGATTATATCATTATGGGTTACGTCCGATGTTTGATCTTATATTAAAGTAAGAACTTTCAGAATATGATGATTGCTTTTGTAAAAGGGGACTTGCAAGATTCATACGTATCTGGTAAAATTTGTCAGTAGTGACAGCCCCGAATCAGAATAAAAATTGCTGATAAGCCTCAATTATTTCACTTGTAAAGAAAGTAAAGAATCTCTTATTTTCTCTTTGTTTGGTTAGGGTTTTTTTTCCCTCTCTTTACACAGTTTTTTTCACCATAACTTTTTCTATTGAGTGGGTGAAACATCGTATAGAATCTTTTCATTTGTGTGATTCATAGTTTCTCGTATAACAAGTCTTAGTTTCTTTTTTTTTCTTTCTTTTTGAAAATGACATTGAAATATAGGACCTACTCCCATTTCATTGTCTCATGAAGAAAAAAGATGATGCATAATCTCCAAATTAAAGATTTGTTAACATTGTTTAAAGATAAGATATTTGAGGAAGGAATCTATTGATTGTTTGACATTGGCTTGTAATTTCTCTTTCCTAAGAAAAAATAGTATAAAATTCAACTCTATCACTGGATCCAAATCCTTAGCTTAAATCACAGCAGAAACATGATGACCACATTAGCTTATGAAACGTGGCTCCGATAAGAGTGATTTCCGAGATTTTGATAAATAGATTAATGCACATTCTCAATAACACTTTTAAATTAACTCACCCTAATAACTTCTTGAATTTTCCAACCAAAATGATTTATATCTTCATTAGTGGAATGGAAGGTTATGGAATGGGTTTGTGTTGAAGTAAGCATGCAGTATGCATGCAGAATGCATGCAAGAAGTCAGCAACCGAAAGTTGATGGAGATGGGCACCGAAAGTGTGAGATGACATGCTCCAGTTTGCTGCCAACTTGTTGTCAGTTGCCAAACCGTGTGACACTGTTCACACGATTTTGGCACTATAAATTAGAGTCCACAGATCATTCCTAAGCATCCCAAATAGAGAGAATAGAGAGTAAAGAGGGTTGTGAGGTTTTTTTTGTAAAGTTTTGTGTAAAAGCTTTGTAATTCTTTTGTAGTGTAATAAAAGAAGAGTTTTTCTCTCACATCTCCTCTATTGTGAGTGTTTCATCACAAAAAGTGGTATTAGGAGCTAAGTCCACGGTGGGATCCCGAAACTCAGAAACAGAGGTTCGGTTCGGAAAATCGGTTCCGACGAAAGTTATAGAAAATTAGTTTTGAGCATACCATCGGATTTTTCACAGTGAAACGAGCACGGTGGTATTTTCTGGCGATTGATCGAAGGTCCCAGCAAGTCGCACGTGTCGGGCAGAGAGCAACCCACTCGCTTCACGCGCGGCACGCGCTTCTCAAGGTTGAAGACGCTGACGTCATCGCTACGTCAGCACACAGTCAGCATCCAGTCAGCGCCACGTCAACCGGTCACACACGGTCAGCAGCCCAGTCGCAGGACACGTCAGCAACCCAATCAGCAGCCACATGTCATCTAGTCAGCACCACGTGTCTGCCACGTCAACAACCTGCCACGTCGGAAAATCTAGTAAATTTCATATAGGTCCCTGAACTTTCTGGAAATTACATTTTAGTCTCTGAACTTTTTCGTAATTGCACTTTGGCCCCTAAACTTTCGGAAATTGTACTTTGACCCCTGTAATTTCTGAAATTTGTAATTTGGTCCCTTTGTCGGATTTTGACAAACGAAGTGTCATTTCCACCATTTTTGACCATTTCGGACGCAACGATAAGGTCCATTTTTTGAAATTCTGCTTAGAATTTTTATGATGGTGGGGGTGTCAGAAAAATGATTTTGTTGACTAGTATCAATTATTTCACATGGAGATGAAGGATGAAAGACCTTCTATATGTGAATGATTATGATGGGTTAGTATTTCTGGAGGAGAAACCAAAAGAAATTTCCGAAGCAAGGTGAAACAATCTTCACCATAAAATATGCAGTACTATTCGTCAGTGGATCGACGACAGTATCATGAACCATGTTAGTGAAGATACAAATACACGTGTCTTATGGAGAAAGCTGGAGGAGCTTTTTCGAGCAAAGACCGGCAACAATAAGCTGTACTACATCAAGAAGATGATGGGGTTGAAATACCAGGAAGGTACAGCTGTGGCAGACCACATCAATGATTTCCTCGGAATAATGAAAAAATTGTCTAGATTGGGCATAGACTTCGGAGATGAGATAAATGGCTTAATACTCCTTAATACGTTACCAGAATATTGGGAAACGTTCAGATCTACGGTGATAAATTCAGCCGCAGATGGGAAAGTCACTATGAAGATGGCGAAAACCAGGATCTTCGAGGAAGAAAATAGGACGAGAATGCAGGAGTCAGCATCAACCTCAACCTCAGAAGCTCTAGTGACTGAGAAGAACACCTAAAGGGGAGGAGTAAAATTCGAGGCTCAGGGATATCAGACAAGAACAGAGGTAAATCAAGAACTAGAGATATTGAGTGCTACCACTGCAAAAAGAAAGGCCATATGAAGAGGGATTGCTACAAACTGAAGAACGAGCAGTCCAGAAAAGATAGTGACTCTAATCAAGAAAGAGTTGCTACTACCACCGACAAAACCTCCAAAGAATTCTGTATTATGTATGAAGAAGATGTTTTGAATCTTGCCAGCCACGAGACCAGTTGGGTGATAGATAGTGGCGCCTCCATACACGTCACATCTCACAGAGACTTCTTTTTCATCTTACACGTCAGGGGACTACGGTGTTGTAAGGATGAGGAATGACAGACAGTCCAAAGCCGTTGGTATTGGAGACATCTGCCTTGAAACAGACAACGTGACAAGGCTAGTGTTGAATGGAGTCAAGCACATCCCAGACATCCGATTAAACCTGATCTTAACATGCAAGCTGAATGATGAAGGTTTCTGCAGCACCTTTAGTGACGGAACCTGGAAGCTTACTAAAGGATCAATGGTGGTGGCACGAGGTAAGAAAGATTCAACTTTGTATTTAATGCATGCTAAGATTTCTAATAGTAGCATAAATACAGTCAACAGTAATGAGGCAGCCGAGCTATGGCATAAAAAGCTCGGTCACATGAGTCAAACGGGGATGGAAATACTACGCAGACGGAATGTTCTTCCCGAATTGAAGAACTCACACTTACGAAAGTGTGAACACTGCATGGTTAGAAAGCAGAACAGAGTGTCCTTCCAGAGCTCCATGCCTCAATGGAAACCGGAGGTATTTGACCTCATACATTCATATGTATGTGATCCGATGCAGATAAGAACACATGATGGGTCACTTTACTTTGTGACATTCATAAATGATCATTCACGGAAGATCTGGGCATATATTTTGAAGAGAAAAGATCAAGTGCCGGGAGTGTTCAAGGAGTTTCATGCCCTGGTGGAAAGAGAAATCGGTAAGAAACTCAAATGCATCAGAATAGACAACAGTGGAGAGTACATAGGTCCATTTGATCAGTACTGCAAGACGCAATGAATTTGACATCAAACGACACCTCTGAAGACACCTCAACTGAATGGCCTAGCTGAGAAGATGAACAGAACCTTGTGCGAAAGAGTTAGAAGCTTGTTTTCACAAGCCAAGCTACCAAAGACATTTTGGGGGGAGACACTCAACACAACAGTACATGTTTTGAACATGTCCCCAGAGGTCGCACTGAAAGGTAATGTTCCTAACCAAGTTTGGACAGGTAAAGAAGTGTCATACGGACATTTACATGTCTTTGGGTGCAAAGCATTTGTACACATCCCAAAAGACGATAGATTCAAGCTTGATGCAAAGACGCGACAGTGTGTCTTTATTGGCTATGGTCAGGATGATTTCAGCTACACACTGTATGATCATGTGGAGAATAAGATTGTCAGAAGCCGAGATGTTGTCTTCGTTGAAGACCAGACCATAGAAGATATCAGAAAGGAGATGAAGACAATGCCCTAGCAATACAGAGATGTGAATCCAGAACCTCATACACCGGTGCCAGTACAAGTCGAAGATGAGGTTCCCAGACATGAGGGTACATGTGATGAAGCTCCCAGAGATGATGATCATGATCAACCAACAGTACTAGAAGCTACACCAACAGTTCAACAGAGAAGGTCTGACAGAGAAATACGACCTTCAACGAGATACTCTGTATATGAGTATGTGCTGCTTACTGACGGGGGAGAACTCGAGAGCTACAAGGAGGCTCTGGAAACATATGACAAAGAAAATTGGGAAGAAGCCATGCAAGATGAGATGAAATCTTTGCATGACAATCACACTTTCGAGTTGGTGAAATTGCCAAGAGGCAAACAGGCTTTGAAGAACAAATGGGTATACAGGGTGAAGTAACAGGAACACACTTCACAACCCCGGTACAAAGCCAGACTAGTTGTCAAGGGATTCAATCAGAGGAAATGCATTGACTTAGTTGAAATCTTCTCTCCAGTTATGAAGATGTCATCCATCAGAGTGGTACTCAGCCTAGCAGCTAGCCTCGACCTGGAGGTTGAGCAGATGGATGTCAAGACCGCATTTCTTTATGGGGATCTTGAAGAAGAAATTTACATGGAGCAATCAGAAGGCTTCACAGTCAGAGGGAAAGAGGACTAGGTGTGCAGACTCAGGAAAAAACCTCTATGGTTTGAAATAGGCACCGAGATAGTGGTACGTGAAGTTTGAGTCAGTTATGGGGGAGCATGGATACAAGAAGACTACTTCAGACCATTGTGTATTCGTTCAGAAATTTTCTAACGATGACTTTATCATCTTACTACTATATGTAGATGATATGTTGATAGTTGGCCGGAATCAATTGAGGATTGATGATTTGAAGCATCAACTGAATAAGTCTTTTGAGATGAAAGACTTTGGGGCAGCTAAAAAGATTCTTGGCATCGAGATCGGCCGTGATCGGAAAGCCAGAAGATTATACTTGTCATAGAAGGAGTACATCGAGAAGGTACTTCAGAGATTCCAAATGGACAAGGCTAAAGCGGTTAGCACTCCTCTTGCTACCCACTTTAGATTGAGTACACAACAAAGTCCCTGTACTGAGACAGAGAATGAGGAAATGAAACAGGTTTCATACACCTCAGCAGTGAGAAGTTTTATGTATGTCATGGTGTGCACAATGCCAGACTTAGCACACGCAGTTGGATTGGTCAGCCGGTTTATGTCAAACGCAGGACGAGAACACTGAAATGCCATCAAATGGATAATACGGTATCTTCGAGGTACATCCAAAATGAGATTATGTTTTGGAAGCAGCGAACCAGTGTTGATAGGCTACACCAATTCAGATATGGCAGGAGATATGGATACTCGTAAGTCTACTTCGGGATATCTGATTACTCTCTCAGGGGGAGCTGTGGCATGGCAGTCAAGGTTGCAGAGATGTGTTGCACTTTCTACAACAGATGCAGAATTCATTGCAATTACAGAAGCTTGCAAGGAATTACTGTGGATGAAGACATTTGTCCAGGAATTGGGTTTCAAGCAGGAGAAGTATACTTTGTACTACGATAGTCAGAGTGCTATCTACCTTGGTAAAAATTCTACATTTCACTCGAGATCAAAACATATTGATGTGAGGTATCACTGGATATGCGACGTCCTAAACTCAAAGCTGTTAGAACTCAGGAAAATTCACACCGACGACAACGGTGCCGATATGTTCACCAAGGTTTTATCGAAGGAGAAGCTTGAAATCTGTCGTGTCATAGCCTGAATGACAAAACTCTCCACATAGTCAGAGTGGGGAGATTAAGAGAACTACGATTGGCTTGATCCCAAACTCAAGGTACGTAGGCAGTCATACAGATGCAGCCAGGGGAGGATCCTTTTGAGGATCCGATTTGGATGATTGATGGTCGGCTCAGATTTTTGGGTAAATCTTCACCGAGGGGGAGATTTGTTGAAGTAAGCATGCGGTATGCATGTAAGAAGTCAACGGCCGAAAATTGATGGAGATGGGCACCGAAAGTGTGAGATGACATGCTCCAGCTTGTTGCCAACTTGTTGCCAGTTGCCAAACCGTGTGACACTGTTCACACGGTTTTGGCACTATAAATTAGAGTCCCCAGATCATTCCTAAGCATCCCAAATAGAGAGAATAGAGAGTAAAGAAGGTTGAGAGGTTTTTTGTAAAGTTTTGTGTAAAAGCTTTGTAATTCTTTTGTAGTGTAATAAAAGAAGAGTTTTCCTCTCACATCTCCTCTATTGTGAGTGTTTCATCACAACAATTTACTCCGCCAAATTTTGAGATTTTTATATGGCAACTCTTAAATTATAAGATTATTGTGAAGATTAAATTGCAGAGTATATATAGGAATGAATGTTGAAGGAGACAATTTGTCTGTCCTTTGTAGGAGGGATGAAGAATCTGTTGATAATTTATTTGTAAAGTAATGTTGGGCATGACACTTGTGGGGTTGTTGTTTACGGTGGTGGGGTGTCTATGCGTGTATGCCATGATCTTCGTAACTGTACGGTTCGGTTACTGTTAAGATTTACGATTTTAGCTTTGGCCGAATCGTAAATCGTACAGTTCGGTTACGATTTCCAACCGTAATCGAACCGCATGCAAGCTTATATGCAGCTACCTGGATAAGTTTTTGCAATGTCATACCTTATATAAGTGAATTGTAAGCCAAGACAATTAAGTGTATTTGAAGGACTTGGTGAAGAGAATTACAAACTGATCAATCCCAGGATTGATTGTTCAGTAGAACAAGTGGTTGAAGTTAAAAGCGTACAAGACACTTCTTGTTTGCCTGGATATTTTTGGTCTTAGGGAATTTATAGTGGTAGCATGGAATGTTAGTTGGGATATTTTTTTTTTGGATATTTCTTTTTCATATTTTGTGACTTATAGTTTATATCATGGATTTCACCTTTTTTATTACTTCAATAATATTGATTATGTATTTCAAAAAAATATATATATAAATGTTATATCCTTTGGGATTCCAACAAGCCAAGAACATAATAAATTGAAATAAAATAATAATAGGTATATTAAATTATTATTCATTCAGTTCGAAATCATAGTTAAATTATGATTTTAGATTAAAATTTTAATTTAATTACGTAATTTTTTAAATACATGACATCTCCATATTGGTTTAAAATTTAAGTTCTGTATTCAGGAGTACATCTAACACTATTCATTAAAATATAAATAATAAAGATTATAAAGAGATGCCTAAGGAGAACTAGGGATTACAATTTTTGCTTTGAATGTGTCATTTGGACATATTTTTACACTATTTCAAAATTTTAATTAGTGTTTAAAGCTGTAATTAGACTTGCTTGGATAAGAGTTTTCTTTTCATTAGCAACATCAATAAAGAAATCACATCTTTTACCATCTGAGGACTAAGGTGGGATCAAGAGTTTGAATGCCATATTGTTTTCGAGAAGCACGTCCATTTGTGAGAGTTCTTTCATCTTCCATTAAACAAGCTTACTGCTTCCATTAAACGCAAATGATATAATTATATATATATATTATATATGCACAATAATCAAGGAAAAAAAATTCAAAATCCATTATGTTAGCACCTTTTTTATTGGCATGTGTCTGTGACAAAACAAGTTCAATTGAGTTGTAATCTTTCTTGAAGATCTTTGTGCAATTGGACTGGTTTCTGGCTGTTGTGCATCAGACATACGTTCGTGGTGCGTTCGTTGCAGTGTTCGAACGGTTGGCGTTAGTGTCACGTTCTTTATTGGGTTCGAACGGGCGCATTCCAGAGAGCAAACGTTCGAGGCACGTTCTTGTGGGGTTCGAACGGGAGCATTCCAGAGAGCTCACGTTCGTTGTGCGTTCGATTGGAGTTCGAACGAGTTTTCACAGAAAGGGCGCGTTTGTGTAGCGTTCTAGTAAGCGTTCGAACGTGACTGCGATCTGAACGCGTTTTTGGCCTGCAAAACCCTAGTTTTTCACCATACCTATAAATATAACCCTTAGCCGCCATTCTAGTTAGTTGAAACACATTCCTTTTGAGCCAAAACCTCTCAAAGCTTTCAACTCTCTTTGATTTCACCTTGAAGACTATTTGAATCTTATGTCTTCCTTGTTAATGGTGAAATTCATTCTTTGATAAATCTTCAACACAACTTAACCCAAATTCCCTAATCCTTTAGAGTTCTTTAGGAGGAAGTTTAGTAGTCGGAGTTCCGGCGTCATTGGTGATATAATCTACTCAGAGACTTCAGAGGTTCTGAAGAAAACCGTGGGTCGCGTGCTTGAGGAGTTGCCTTGAGTTCTTGCAGTATTGAGGTACTTGAGTCGGTGGAGTTGCCACCATAGGTCTTGACCATCACTGTAAGTTTTTCTCTATATAGTGGATTCGGGTGGTAGCCTATACCCGGAGTGGTTTTTTACTCGGAAGAGTTTTCCACTTCGTCACCAAAATCAGTGTGTTGAATTTTGTGTGATTGATTTACTTTTCCGCAATTTCTATTATTGATTAATATTGTGGATTTTATTGTTGTTGGTTGAATTGGTAATTGCCTGTTTCTATTCCATAGTAGCAGTAACAAGACTTGTCATGCTTATTGTTTATAATTCCGCATAGGGTCAGAATTTAGGATAACCCCGAATTTTCAATTGGTATCAGAGCCTGAACTCGATCTTTGACCCATTAGCTATGGAGCGTAGTCAACCCTTGAATTGTCCGCCATTTTTTGATGGCACATAATATTTACATTGGAAGGTTCGCATGAAGGCGTTCCTTAAGTCCTTAGATGAGAGGGTCTGGATGTCTGTTGAACACGGGTGGAAACCTCCCGTTGTTGTTGTTGATGGGGTCTCTTTCTCTAAAGATAAATTGACATGGACCAATGATGAATTTGATGTTAGCAATAGGAACAACAAGGCTGTTAATGCCATACATGGTGCTATGTGTTCTGCTGAGTTTAGGAGAATCTCAATGTAGGAGATAGCCAAAGATGCTTGGGACATCCTGCAGACTGTGCATGAGGGCACATTGTCTGTTAAAAATAATAGACTCCATGATTTAGCTACTAGGTTTGAGGTCGCCAGAATGAAAGAAGATGAGACATTTGATCAATTTTATGCTGAGATTAACAACATTGTTAACTCAAGCTTTAACCTAGGTGAGACTATTCCTACCAGTATGATAGTTAGGAAAATCCTGAGATCCCTACCTGATAAGTTCCTACCCAAAATCACCGCCATCGAGGAAAGTAATGACCTCGATCAGCTTAATTTAGATGAACTCGTAGGAAAACTGCAGGTTTATGAGAAAAAGCTTCCTGGTTATAGAGAGCCAAAAACGTTTGCGATGAAAATCACTAAGGAAGTTGTGCATGATTCGTCTGGTGATGATGATACCATCACAGATCGTGATTGGCCATAGCAGTAACAAGGATAGAGAGGTTATGCCAAGAGAGAGTAGGCATAGCAGGAGTGAGTCTGGAGAGGATAGGGACAGTAGATCCCGTGGTGCCCAGTGCTATGAATGTGAAGGAGATGGGCACGTTAGATCTGAGTGTCCCACATACCTTAGGGCTAAAGGCAAGAAATCCATGGCAGCATCACTTAGTGATTCTGAAGGTGATGACTCTCCTAAAGGCAATTATTTGGCCTTTATTGCTAGTGTGACTGGTGAGAGAGAGATTGTGGTTAATGATGCTGATTCAGAAGTCTCTCTTGATGAGTCTGTAGATGAGTAAAGTCTTCAGGTAGCCTATGTGAACTGTTTAATGAGAGTTTAGCTATTAAGAAGACTAATATAGAGGTCAATAAAAGGCTGAAAGCTGCTGAGCCAGAAAAGAATGAGGCTCAAGCCAATCTTGAGCAAAGCCTTTTGATGGTTGATGACCTAGAGGAGAGGAACAAATGCCTAGTTAATAGAGTCCAAATATTAGAGATAGAACTTGAAGATGCTAGAACCCAATTGTCTGCATTTTCTTGTGGAAATAAAAAAGTGGACCGTATATTAGGTATTATTTCTGAGCCTAACTGCAATAAGGCTTATTCTTCCAAAGCTGTGCCTGTAACAGCTAAACGTGACTTAGGTAAGAAACATGTTGTGTGTAGTCATGTTTCTCCTCATGTTGTTCCCCGTCCTGTGCCCCAACCTCAATCTAGAGGTGTTATGGGTAAACCTCGCTTTCATCCGAGGTTTATGCATGTGTGCCACCACTGTGGCAAGACTGGACATATTAGGCCTAAGTGCTTCATGTTGCACAAGCAACAGAAAAGGCCTAAGAGTGTGTCGCCTAGATTTGATTCTTCAAATCTAGCTTCTCAAGTTTCTGCACTAACTAAACAGACACAATTTCTTGGTGAGAAACTTTCTTTGTTGACTAGGAATTCTCAAGTGGATGAGGTTCCTAGAAAGGTTTGGGTGAGGAAGCAAGATGATTTCCCATCTACTTCTGCATGTTCTGATGGACATGATGAGAGTGCACTTCGGTGTAACTCTGCTTAAAAGATGCATTTTTATTTTCCCATTGCATGTGTGTGTGCGTGTGTTTTATGTTTTTACACGTTTGTTTTATTTTCACAGCATATGGGTGTGTGTGTGTGTCTTGTTTTTGTTATATGTCCCTTGGTATATAGGATGGAAACCCGGACATAAATTTCATAGCCGATTCCGAATGGACGGTAGTATGATCTGCACTCGGGATACAACTCCACGTACCATTGGATGTTTTACAAGCTGTTTTGTGTCTTTATTTTTTTTGTGCTTTAAAACTGAAAAAAAAATTATATATTTTGAAAAAGACCAAAAATATTTTTATGGCTTGTTAGAGCATGAATAACATGTGCTTGTGATCCTGATATGTAGGATATATGATTATGCATGTATGATATGCTGTTATTTTTCTTGATGCTCTATATGAATAAGTGTGTGTGATAAAAACCTTTGGTATATCTTGTGCTTGCAC
>SKCR01022846.1:0-57093 GCA_019454045.1 Zanthoxylum bungeanum
CTCTTGGGAATAGTTTCCCTAACACCTTGAATGACTTCTTTTTATGCTAGCAATGAAGAAATTTTGAAACAAAATTTCTAAGGGGGAGAGGGAAGCTCACGGCAATGGTGAGAGGAGGGAGAGAGTTTTTGAACTTTTGTGTTGCGTAATTGATTTCCAAAATCCAATTACCATTTACCAAAAATCCAATTAGGTAAATGTCATTCCAAATGAATAAAATAATCAAAGTGTGTAAAACAAGCCACCATAATCACCACCAACTTCTATCAACCAAAAGTGAATAAAGTTGACTAGTGATGTGAGTTGGTGGGCCCCACTTAATAATTCCGAATTAACGAATTTTCCGTTGCGCATAATTAAATCCAATTTAATTAAATAATTATGCCATGCAAAATTATTATTAAAGTCGCTTACGAATTAATTCTAAATTAATTCGTTTGCCCGAATTAAAATCCAATTTAATTCCGCTATGAAATCTAATTTCATTTAATATATCAAATATATTATTTAATCGATTCATTCCAAATTAATCATTCTCTCTCTTCTATTCGAATTTTATCCCAGATAAATTCTTGCCGTAATTAATCCTAGATTAATTCTGTCCGAGTCAAACGTCATCGGTGAATCTTTGGGAAGTGACCCATGAGATCTCTGGATATGATGGCAGTAAATCTGGTCATCGGACTATCCGAATACGTGCGTACCTCGTACCATACATAATCTATACCAGGCGTATTATACTAAGTATTGCGTATTGCGATCCAGTATCGGATGTCACATGCTAGGCCTGGGGCTGGAATTGTGTTTGCCCCGTACGAAGCATAGATCGGATCACTAGCATACTACCAATAGGATTCCGAGGGGTATATCCAGAGCAAAGCTGTTCCCGTACCATCGGTAAACAGAACCTCCTATTACACTTGCATGAGTATCCAATACCCAAATAAATGAGAACTATATCGTTACGCTTCCATAACGCGCACAAGTGTAATACTAGCCTATTCCGCATTATCGATGTCCAGTCTCGATAATTCTACGACTAGGGATATTTAATGATTAAACCTTTCATGGATTGATATTGTCTCATATCTTATTAATCCGGAACTAATCATAAGGACTTTTATCATTTATAAATTCAAGTAATCTAATTACAAAATGATAAAATAGCAATTTCCTTTGTCACATTGTTAATTTGTACAAAAACCACAATGTCTTTTACAAAAAGTGATGATGTGGGTCATAATTGTCCAACAATCTACCACTTGGCCTATAGCCAATCACTCAAGTATCTAACACCTGAACTATGTATATGTCGCTCAAACTTTTGGTGAGAAATAGCCTTTGTCAGCGGATCTGCAATGTTGTCATCTGATGCGACCTTCTCGATCTTCACATCGCCATAATGTATGATCTCACGAATCAAATGAAAACGTCGAAGTACATGCTTGGATCTTTGATGAGACATCGGTTCCTTAGCCTGCGCTATAGACCCGTTATTGTCACAATACAAAGGAACGGGCTCAGCTGCTAACGGAAATACTCCTAATCTAATAAGGAATTTAAGGATCCAAACTGCCTCTTTAGCTGCCTCAGCTGCAGCGATGTATTCTGCTTCTGTTGTTGAATCGGCAACAGTCTCTTGCTTGGAAGATTTCCAGCTCACTGCTCCGTTATTCAAACAAAATATATACCCGGATTGTGACTTACAGTCGTCTTTATCAGTTTGGAAACTTGCATCGGTAAACCCAGTTACCTCAAGTTCTCTATCTCCATAGATTAAGAAAGCATCCTTAGTTCGTCTAAGATACTTAAGGATGTTCTTAATCGCAACCCAGTGACCATCACCTGGATCGGCCTGATAGCGACTACACATGCTCAAAGCATACGAGACATCAGGTCGCGTACATATCATGGCATACATGATCGATCCGACTGTAGAAACAAACGGGATCCGACTCATGTTGTCTCTGTCATCTTGAGTTTTAGGACACATGTCCTTAAATAGAGAGACGCCATGTGACACTGGCAACAGTCTCCGCTTAGACTGATCCATGTTGAATCTCTTCAACACTTTATCAATGTACGTGCTCTGGGAGAGTCCAAGCAATTTTCTAGATCTATCCCGGTAGATCTTTATTCGTAGAATAAAGGCTGCTTCTCCCAGATCTTTCATGGAGAATTTTAATGAAAGACAAGCTTTCACCGATTGTGCCATAAGAATGTCATTGCCAATAAGCAATACATCATCTACGTAAAGGACAATGAATGTCAGTGTGCTCCCACTAACCGTCTTATATACACAAGGATCATCCTTATTTTGAACGAAATCATATTCTTTTATGATCTCATCAAAACGTTGGTTCCAAGAACGCGATGCTTGCTTCAATCCATAAATGGATCGATTTAACTTGCAAACCTTATTTGCATGTTTTGGTACGATAAAACTGTCAAGGTGTTGCATATAAACATCCTCCAAAAGGTTTCCGTTAAGGAAAGTGGTTTTGACGTCCATCTGCCATATTTCATAATCGAAATATGCAGCAATAGCAAGCATTATCCTAATGGATTTAATCATGGCAATAGGTGAAAAAGTTTCGTCGTAATCGACACCATGTCATTGACGATACCCTTTCGTTACAAGCCTAGCTTTGTACGTTTGTATATTGCCATCCATTTCAGTCTTCTTCTTGAAGACCCATTTGCAACCAATAGGCTTTACGCCTTTTGGTGCATCAACCAGTATCCAAACTTGGTTGGTGTACATTGAATCCATTTTGGATTTCATGGCATCTTTCCATAAACTGGAGTCGATACCTTGTATCACTTCCTCATACGTCACCGGTTCATCTTCCTCAATAAGATTAATATCTACGTGAGGTGAGATCAGAAACTCATACCTCTCAGGTTGTTTTCTGACTCTCTTCGACCTACGCGGTTCTTATGTATTAGAAGATTGTGGTACAGTCTCATCCCTGATGAACTGTTCGTGTTCCGTTAAGGAATCGGTGCCAGGAATAGTATCACTCTGATTTTCATCGAGTTCTACTTTCCTCCCACTTACCACTGCATTTAGGAATTCCTTTTCAAGGAAAACCGCATGTAGAGCAACAAATAACTTGTTCTCTTGTGGGTTGTAGAAGTAATATCTTTTGGTTTCCCTAGGATAACCTACAAATAGGAACTTATCTGATTTAGGTTCAAGTTTGGTACCATCCAAACGTTTAACGTATGCTCAGCATCCCTAAATCTTCAGGAATAAGAAACCCGGTTTCTTTCCTGTCCATATTTCATATGGAGTCTGTTGAACTGACTTTGACGGAACCTTATTCAAAATAAGTATTGCATTGTTCAATGTATATCCCATAAGGAAATTGGTAGCTCAGTGCGACTCATTATAGACCTTACTATGTCCAACAAAGTTCGGTTTCTCCGTTCGGACACACCGTTTCATTGAGGTGTTCCGGGAGGAGTCCACTGTGAAAGAATACCATACTCTTTCAAGTAATCAAGAAACTCATTGCTTAAGTATTCTCCACAACGGTCCGACCGTAATGTTTTAATACTTTTGCCAGTCTTTTTTTCTACTTCGTGTCGAAACTCTTTGAATTTCTCAAAAGTTTCTGACTTGTGTCTCATAAGATACACATAACCATAACGCGATGCATCATCCATAAAGGTTACGAAGTATTCATATCCACCTCTAGCCTGGCTAGACATGGGCCCGCATACGTCACTATGAACGAGGGCTAACAGTTCGTTGGCACGTGCACCTTTACCGCTAAAAGGTGTTTTATGTATTTTGCCTAATAAACAAGATTCGCAGAAGTCATATGAATTTGGATCAAATCCGTCTAAGTATCCATTCTTCGAAAGTGTGGATATACAAGTCTTGTTAATGTGTCCCAGACGACAATGCTACATATAAGTTTCATATTTGTTACTTAATTTAAGCCTTTTGTTTGTCATGTTATATGTTTGAGATTGATTTATATTCAAAATATAAATACCATTATTAACATCAGCACTGCATATCTCAAAATCATTTTTATAAACAAAACACTTGGTGTTTCTGAATACAAAAGTATACCCATATTGGGTCAAACAAAATACAGATATAATGTTTCTAGTCAAACTAGGTACATAATAACAGTTTGATAAATTAAGTACATGCCCCGAGGGCAGTTCCAAAATGTAAGTCCCTACAGCCAAAACAACGACTCTGGTCCCGTTTCCAACTCGTAGATCAATCTCCCCTGAAGCCAGTCTCCTGCTAATCTGCAGATCATGCACATCAGTACATATATGAGTACCACAACCAGAATCAAAAATACAATTTTTAAAATTAGAAGTAGACATGTTTATTTCAATAACAAACATATCTGAAGCCGGAGCCTTGCCCGCCTTCACTTCCTTCATGTGCGCCTTGTACTCACGGCAGTCACGCTTCCAGTGACCCCGTTTGCCATACTGCAGGCAGACATCTTGGGATTTTTCCTTTGTCTTCCCAGAAGACTTTGATGATTTGGCCTTGCCCTTTTTCTTTTTCTTCTTCTTCACACCTCCAGTAGCCTTTGGCCAAGCCTTGGCAGACTGAGATGTCGAACCGAAGTGCACTTCACACTTTTTGCCCTTTAAAAGCTCTTTTTCTGCTTCTCGCAGCATTGCCATCAACTCTCCAAGAGTTTGATCTTGGTTCATCATTTTGTAGTTCATGATGAACCCGCTCCAGCTATCAGGAAGAGACTATAAGATCGAATCTATGGAAGTCTCATCCTCGAATACCATGCCTAGCTGTCCCAGCTGTTCGATGTCAGCAATCATCTGTGACACATGGTACTCGACAGATATACCCTCTGACATTCGAGAGCGAAAGAGCTTCTTCTGTAATTCATACATTTGCGATCAAAGGTTAGATCGGTGAAGGTCCTTCAATTTTGCCATCATTTCATAGGGATCCAACCCCTTATTTTGACGACGAAATTGTGAGGTCATTGCAGCAAGCATGACGGATTGAGCAGTTCAGTTGTCATCGCTATGAGTCTTCTAAAGCTCAAGCTCAAGCGGCTGCTCAATTCCGGGCTTAGGCTCGATAGGTCTCTTTATTGTATAGAGAAACTTCTCAGCCCCCAGGACAATCCTAAGGTTCATATCCCAGTCAGGAAAGTTCGCACCATTAAAGACATTTTCGCCCATGACGATGTCCCTAACACTGTTCTTTCCAGTCATCTTAATTGCAATAGTATAACTATTCAATTAACGATTTTGGGTACAGTCCAACTATTTTTAAACAAAAATAATTTAAAAGCGCGTATTTGGCAAGTATTTAAACGAAATTGCAAATTCAATACTGGCCTCCCACTATTTTTTCGGCGAGCCTCTAACCCTCTGTTGAGTACTCGGGAAACCTAGTTTCCTAGTGGGCTAGGATCCCGTTAAATAACACACAACTTTGACTTTGGCCAACAAGCTGTATGATAGTTAACTAGGTAGATCTCTAAGATCAATTGGATCTCATCCAATTCCTAGATCCGGTAGGTGGACCTCCAAGTCTGAAACCTATATACAATATATATGTCAATATATCCAATATATTTCCTAATATTTTCCTCTGAATCAACTAAGCATTGGCTTTGGCTCAACAAGCTTAATGATTCTAGTTAAGCGGGACCCATTGACAGTGGGAAAGCTTCGTAATCGACGTCAATGAATAAGAAGTGACCTTGACTTTGGCCAACAAGTCACAACTTGCCCAAGACATGCGATATGGAATAAAGCTTTCGTGGTTCAAACACATCCGCGATGGACATTGATCTTGACTTTGGCCAACAGACCAATGCAAATCTTGGATCTTGAGAGAAAACCACTCAATGGAAGGAATTCGTTTAATATTTGTTTGAGGGTTTTTCGCGTAAATTGGCAACCAATTTATTATCTTTGATTATGTCTCATCATACACCCTTAAGCATGCATTCTAAAAGCATAATAAGGCGCGAAATAAATAATAATGATATGCGGATGGATATTTAACAAATTGTTTCTAGAACAAATCTCTCCATTTCCTCTCCCCGGCTAGCATTATTCTTACTTCTACCCAATTACATAATACAATAAAGAAACCTCATTAACATTGAGGGGAATTTGTGAGAAGAGAAGTACAAAGAGTCAAGAGATATAAGGCTGGATACGCAGGTCCAATTTAATAAATTCTAAATTTATTACAAAAATTTCCAAAATTGCCCTCACCCTTCTAATATCCATCTGATATACATTATTCATACAATATATCCATGTATTCACACAAAGCATGTTATTCAATCAATCTAATCCAATTAATTAATCTTTGAATTAATGATCATCCAATGTTCAAACAACGATTTGATTTGTGTGAGTCCAACTCGTTTAATAATAAATACTCAAAGTGCGTATTCTTGAATTATATCGAACTATAATTTTAAATCCGATTTAATTTGTATTCAATACTAATTCTAATTTAATTCCAAATTAAATAATTACACTCATATTTGTGCCTTTTAGACTTAGATTCTAAATCCAATCTAAATGGGTCTCAAAGACCCAATTAACATCCAATGTCAATTTAATTAAAGTCCAATGGGCTTTTAATTAATTCTTAAGGCATGGACTTTGGCAACCAAAGCCCAATTAAGGAATCACCCTATTTGTCATAAAATTAATTTTGGCCCATTAGGCCCAATTATTATATTTGGACTTTATGGAATGGTTTTAGGCCCAATTTGGATCCAATCCAATTGTCTTAAACCAACTTGGCCCAACCAAGCCCATTAAGCCCAAATACAACAATATTAGCCCAATTCAAAATTAAAGGCTTATTTTAATTAATACAAAATTCCAAATTTCACATTAATTTTTAATTAAAGTTTATTAGCCATAATTAATTAGTTAAATTAATATTTCCAAAACACCAATTTATCTAATTAATCATGCTTTTATTTATCAACTCATGTCCAACACAAATTGAAGCAAAATCAATCTATATCATACTTCTTCACTCACGGCAATATGCATAATTTTATATCCAATTTTGATTTCAATCTAATTAAATCAACAATCAATATACTCATCATGCTTTAAACACATCCAATGGTCTAAAATCAAAAATCACCATGATATATCTAGGGTTCATGGTTTCGGTTAAAGCAAGGAAATTGGGGAAAATTTATCCAATCAATTTTTTCTCAAATTTTAAGATGCATAGATCTAATTCATCATCATCCAAGCTCAACCAAATCATCAATTTGAAGAAATCATGCATAAATCACAAAAACCCCAAATTAAAGTATACAAACCCTAAATTCATTTCATGCTTAGAAAAGGCTCTGATACCATTGTTGGGGTTTCTAGAACATGCCAAGGATCTTCTAAGTCATGATTCGTGTGAATACTAAAAGAAGTTGTGGAAAAACTTACATTGATCGGTTGGATGGATGTATGAAGTTCAAAACTTTTTGTGTTGTTGAAGAGCTCCAAGCTTCTCCTTGTGTTCCAAACTATTGGGAATAGTTTCCCTAACACCTTGAATGACTCCTTTTTGTGCTAACAATGAAGAAATTTTGAAACAAAATTTCTAAGGGGGAGAGGGAAGCTCACGACAATGGTGAGAGGAGGGAGATAGTTTTTTAGCTTTTGTGTTGTGTAATTGATTTCCAAAATCCAATTACCATTTACCAAAAATCCAATTAGGTAAATGTCATTCCAAATGAATAAAATAATCAAAGTGTGTAAAACAAGCCACTATAATCACCACCAACTTCTATCAACCAAAAGTGAATAAAGTTGACTAGTGATGTGAGTTGATGCGACATAATTAAATCCAATTTAATTAAATAATTATGCATTGTAAAATTATTATTAAAGTCGCTTACAAATTAATTCTAAATTAATTCGTTCGCCCGAATTAAAATCCAATTTTAATTCTGCTATGAAATCTAATTTCATTTAATATATCGAATATATTATTTAATCGATTAATTCCAAATTAATTGTTCTCTCTCTTCTATTCGAATTTTATCCCAGATAAATTCTTGTCTTAATTAATCCTAGATTAATTTTGTCCGAGTCAAACGTCATCGGTGAATCTTTGGGAAGCGACCCATTAGATCCCTGGATATGTTGGCAGTAAATCCAGTCATCGGACTATCCGAATACGTGCGTACCCCGTACCACGTTCTTACCGATTTACAAGACATGGTTGGCTTCTAGTAAAGCATCGTGCCTACCCAATTCTCCAGAAATATTCTTTTAAGGAATACTTAATCTATACCAGGTGTAGTATACTAAGTATTGCGTATTGCGATCCAGTATCAGATGTCACATGATAGGCCTGGGGCTGGAATTGTGTCTGCCCCGTACGAAGCATATATCGGATCACTGTCAACTAGTCTCTTTAATCGGATAATCATGACCTTTTTATATTATCCCGATAGTTGCAACATAATAAAGAACCAGTTCTGTATCTCTGCATGATCATCTTTTCCATATGACTGAAGTGATACTTCCATCTTGACATAACACGCAATACACTACGATTCTCAATAAACCCAGAAGAGGCGTACACAGAACCTGTTAAAGCGCCGGACGACCAAAACCAAAGCGTATTGATTGTCGCAAGTATTAGCAATGCAAGTCTTAGGTTAAGACCAAATACACCTACCCTGATTCGGATTCCCATAGACACATAGTCATACTACCAATGAGATTCCGATGGGCTATCCAGAGTAAAGTTGTTCCCGTACCATCGGTAAACGGAACCTCATATTACACTTGCATGGAACCTCCGATTACCATCGGTAAACGGAACCTCCTATTACACTTGCACGGAACCTCCTATTCCCATAGACACATAGTCATACTACCAATGAGATTCCGATGGGCTATCCAGAGTAAAGTTGTTCCCGTACCATCGGTAAACGGAACCTCCTACCCTGATTCGGATTCCCATAGACACATAGTCATACTACCAATGAGATTCCGATGGGCTATCCAGAGTAAAGTTGTTCCCGTACCATCGGTAAACGGAACCTCCTATTACACTTGCATGAGTATCCAATACCCAAATATATGGCTGTTACGCTTCTATAACGCGCACAAGTGTAATACTAGCCTATTCCGCATTATCGATGTCCAGTCTCGATAATACTACGACAAGAGATATTTAATGATTAAACCTTTCGTGAATTGATACTGTCGCATATCTTATTAATCCGAAACTAGTCATAAGGACTTTTATCATTTATAAATTCAAGTAATCTAATTACAAAATGATAAAATAGCAATTTTCTTTGTCACATAGTTAATTTGTACAAAAACCACAATGTCTTTTACAAATAGTGATGATATGGGTCATAATTGTCCAACAGTATGGATGCAAGGAGGGTCATGTCCCTTGAGTAGTGGCCTTTGGGAAAGACACTAACATGTAGGGACATGACCTCTAGAATTGAAAGAACATGCCTTTAGGCTCCAAAGGGTTTAAGGAAGGGGTATAACCCTTAAGAGGGTTACACCCCAACCCAAAGGGTGCCCTCAAAGACAGGGCACCCTTCCATGTCTATTTAAAGGGGCCTTCATGTTCATTCAAGATTTCTATAACTTGAAGAAGTCTTGAGTCGGATCAATTTCATTTTTTGAGTCAAGAGAGAGATTCCACCATTGTCTTAGTTCAAAATCTTGTTAAGGTGTGCCCCTTGAACAAGAGGAATCCAAGTTACCTGGGAGGACGTTAGCCACAAAATCCGTAGAGCACCGAGACGGGGCTAATAAGTTCTCAAGGACAGAGGCAACTCGACTTGGACTTAAAGTTTTTCAGTGTCTTCTTCGTTTTCCAGGTTTTCTCTCTAAGTTTTAGGGTTTATGTTTAATTTGGCATGTTAGTGAAGATTTGATCTCATGTTTATGTTCTGGTTTTAATTTGTTTGATACATGTTGATTTCGTTTAATTGCACTTAATTCCCCAACAAATTATTAATTGTTGAAGGCTATGCGCATGCGTCATGCAAAATCTTCAATTACGGGAAGTCTTCCATTTTTTTACCCTCAACACTAACCAGCAAGTGTCTTGTGAGATCAAATACATCTTCGGTTTGAATTTGGTTTCTATCTATGAAAAGTATTTGGGTTTGACGTCAATGGTTAGAAGGAACAAGTGAAGATAATTCAATGAGATTAAGCTAAGAATACTGAATAAGGTGAATAGGTGCCATGGAAATTTTTTCTCAAGTGGTCGAAATGAAGTGGTTGAATTATACAGAAGAAAGCTTCAACGGAATATCAATGAGAAGAACCAGGCATCGAAACTGATTTGCCGCAATGGAAAGATCCCTCAGCAACTTTGTTTAAAAATTAAAGTGGATGCAGCAACGAACCATGGAGAGAATTGTGCAGGATTATGTGATGTTTGTTGATGGTGTTTTTAAGCACTATGATATTTAAGGAGTACGAAAAGGGTAAACAGGTAATTCCCTTCTCAGTCGAGATCATTAATACCGACCCGACCACATGAGTCAGGGGCCGAGCACTTAAGATCGTTAACCCGACCACTTAAAGATTGGATGACCGAGCAATTATCAGGTCGACAACAGCACTCTCAGTACAAAAAACTATTGTGACCGACCTCATGAGACCGACCATATAGCGAGGTGTGCTCCTGAAGATAACACCCTATCCTTGTGGATAAGATGACAAGTTATCCTATTTTCATGAGGAAAACTGGTGAGTTAATATCCTAATAGGATAAAAGAAGTGAAGGTTGTTTTGATTAGGAATCCTTATGGGAAAAGGGAACAGTTTTGACTAGGAATCCTTATGGGAAACTAAATTGTTTCAACTAGGAAATTCTTGTACAAATAGGAATATGATTTCTACACTATTATAAATAGAAGGGTAGAATGTGAATAAGGGGAAAGGAAGAAGAAGAAGAGAGAAAAAACAAGTGGAGAGCATTAAGAATCAAGCATCAGAATCATTATTATCAGACTTGTAAAAAACAAGAAGCAGAGCTGAGAAGCGTGTTTGATTAATAAAAGTATCATACTTTTTGTGCCCGTGGACGTAGGTCGGACCAAGATCCGCCGAACCACGTTAAATCTCCTTGTCCATCGGCGTATTATTTGTCTTTTGCTAAGTTTGCTTTTGGTCCCCCATAACCAAACAAATTCACTATTGAGGGAGGATTGTCTCGGGAGTAATATTCTCATATTGCCCTGAGACCAAAATCCGCCGTCAACAATGTTATTCACAATGATCGAGGGGAGTTGATAGTCACTGCTACTCAACCTACAAACTTTAGAGGTTATGTGAAATTCATTAAAGTTGAAGCAATGCAGCTCGGCCTGAAGTTAGCAAGAGAAGCTAAAGTGGTGCCTCTAATTTTAGAAGCGGATGCTAAAAATGTAGTTAGTCTAGTTAGGGCCAGAGTAGCAGTGAGAAGGATATTAGTTCGGTTATTTTTGAAATTCAAAGTTGGCTAAGGAGTTAATAAATGTTTACATTATTTTCAGTTCTAGATATTGTAATACAAAATCTCATAGTATTTACAATTAACAATTCAAGCTATGAGATAACTAGTTGTTGGGGCTGGAACCCCTAGGGTCGGATCAGAGCTCCGCACAGCGAAAGTGGGTCTACCCATAGATATCAAGTATGGGTGTAATTTTAAATAATTTAATGAAATAATATATTCCATTATGAATGTATAGGAAAAAACTGGAGCTAAATCGGAGTCCGGAAATTCAAAAACGGGAAAAATAAGATTAGGTGCGCGTAGTGCGACACGTGCACTGAACAACTTATTTATTTATTTGTTTGTTTGTTTTTCAAATCCATCAGCTCTCTTTCGATAGAGTTGAAGGAATTAGGGAATGAATTAGTTCAATGTTTGCCACTTTGATTTAATCCAATTAAATCAAGTCAAAACCACTTATTATTACATACTTACTATTACCATAATATCCTCAAATGGTAGAGATAATTATGATTTATAATTAAGCCCTTGTGTAATTATTGAATTAATACAATGAGGTCAAAGTAAATAATCAATGTTATTCAATAACACTTGATTATCTTAGTTGATAATTATAATATCGATTATTATCTTTTATCAAAATTAATTAGCTACTCAAGTGATCAACGAGTATACTTCATATTGAGACTCTCTAAGTTCAGACATGTTCGTCATATAAGCCTAGCTAATACGTACGCAATTTGGTCACCTTCGGATTTGTGAAGAACACGAACGACCTTTCTGAACTATACAAGTCAATGTCATCACATATGTTTAACAATCACTTCGTTGTAGGCTAGCCGAGTTATGCTTAGGAAACATAGAATACACCGTCAAGTTTCCGAGACGCACATCTGATGTCAACATGTCCACGATTCATCATAACTGATGTGATCAACCCTAAGTGATCGACTTTGGCCAAAGCTTTAAGAATCGTGACCCTCGTAGAGTTGCAAGAAAGGCAACAGATCCCCAAAAAGGTGAGTAAAACCTCTTCTGACTTAGGTTGACATTTGATTATGCTTGTGTTTGTTATGGCCCACACAATGGTTTTGATATTTGTTTTACGGCTCGGGTCTGCTCTTGTACCGCCGAGACCGATGTCTCTTTCCCCGGCTCGGGTCTGCTCTTGTACCGCCGAGACCAATGTTTTCTTTCCGGCTCGGGTCAGCTCTTGTACCGCCGAGACCGATTTTTCTTTCCGGCTCGGGTCTGCTCTTGTACCGCCGAGACCGATGTTTTTTTCCGGCTCGGGTCTGCTCTTGTACTGCCGAGACCGATGTTTCTTTCCGGCTCGGGTCTGCTCTTGTACCGCCGAGACCGATGTTTCTTTCCGGCTCGGGTCTGCTCTTGTACCGCCGAGACCGATGTTTCTTTCTGGCTCGGGTCTGCTCTTGTACCGCCGAGACCGATGTTTCTTCTTTCCGGCTCGGGTCTGCTCTTGTACCGCCGAGACCGATGTTTCTTTCCGGCTCGGGTCTGCTCTTGTACCGCCGAGACCGATGTTTTTTTCCGGCTCGGGTCTACTCTTGTACCGCCGAGACCGATGTTTCTTTCTTTCCGGCTCGGGGCTGCTCTTGTACCGCCGAGACCGATGTCTCTTTCCGGCTCGGGTCTGCTCTTGTACCGCCGAGATCGATGTTTTCTTTCCGGCTTGGGTCTGCTCTTGTACCGCCGAGACCGATGTCTTTTTCCGGCTCGGGTCTGCTCTTGTACCGCCGAGACCGATGTCTCTTTCCGGATCGGGTCTGCTCTTGTACCGCCGAGACCGATGTTTTCTTTTCGGCTCGGGTCTGCTCTTGTACCGCCGAGACCGATGTATCTTCTTTCCGGCTCGGGTCTGCTCTTGTACCGCGAGACCGATGTTTTCTTTCGGCTCGGGTCTGCTATTGTACCGCCGAGACCGATATTTCTTTCCGGCTCGGGTCTGCACTTGTACCGCCTAGACCGATGTCTCTTTCCGGCTCCGGTCTGCTCTTGATTTCGTTCCACCGAGGCCACTTGTTTATTGGACTCGGGGCTTGATTTTGTTTCGCCGTGGCCACTTGTTTATTGGACTCGGGACTTGATTTTGTTCCGCCGAGGCCACTTGTTTATTCGACTCTGGGCTTGATTTTGTTCCGCCGAGGAATTATGGTTTATTCAGCTCGGGGTCGGGTTACGTCCCACCGAGTCGGCTTCTTTGGATTGGAGATGTAACATTCCCCCAGAGCCAAGTCTTTCTTTCAGCTCGGGGTCGGGTTACGTCCCACCGAGGCAGCTTCTTTGGACTGTGGATGTAACATTCCCCCAGTGCCAAGTCTTTCTTTTAGCTCGGGGTCGGGTTACGTCCCACCGAGTCGGTTTCTTTGGACTGGGGATGTAATTCCCCCAGTGCCAAGTCTTTCTTTTAGCTCGGGGTCGGGTTACGTCCCACCGAGTCGGTTTCTTTGGACTGGGGATGCAACATTCCCCAGTGCCAAGTTTTTCTTTTAGCTCGGGGTCGGGTTACGTCCCACCGAGTCGGTTTCTTTGGACTGGGGATGCAACATTCCCCAGTGCCAAGTCTTTCTTTTAGCTCTGTTTGGGGTCGGGTTGTGTCCCACCGAGTCGGCTTCTTTGGACTGGGGATGCAACATTCCCTCAGTGCCAAGTTTTTCTTTTAGTTCGGGGTCGGGTTACGTCCCACCGAGTCGGTTTCTTTGGACTGGGGATGCAACATTCCCCAGTGCCAAGTCTTTCTTTTAGCTCGGGGTCGGGTTACGTCCCACCGAGTCGGTTTCTTTGGACTGGGGATGTAATATTCCCTCAGTGCCAAGTCTTTCTTTAGCTCGGGGTCGGGTTGTGTCCCACCGAGTCGGTTTCTTTGGGCTGGGGATGCAACATTCCCCCAGTGCCAAGTTTTTCTTTTAGCTCGGGGTCGGGTTACGTCCCACCGAGTCGGTTTCTTTGGACTGGGGATGCAACATTCCCCCAGTGCCAAGTCTTTCTTTTAGCTCGGGGTCGGGTTGTGTCCCACCGAGTCGGCTTCTTTGGACTGGGGATGCAACATTCCCCCAGTGCCAAGTTTTTCTTTTACTTCGGGGTCGGGTTACGTCCCACCGAGTCGATTTCTTTGGACTGGGGATGCAACATTCCCCAGTGCCAAGTCTTTCTTTTAGCTCGGGGTCGGGTTACGTCCCACCGAGTCGGTTTCTTTGGACTGGGGATGTAACATTCCCTCAGTGCCAAGTCTTTCTTTTAGCTCGGGGTCGGGTTGTGTCCCACCGAGTCGGCTTCTTTTAGCTCGGGGTCAAGTTTTTCTTTTAACATTCCCCCAGTGCCAAGTTTTTCTTTTAGCTCGGGGTCGGGTTACGTCCCACCGATCCGTCTTCTATTAGTCTGGGGATGTGACATTCCCCCAGAACTAAATGTCTTCTCAGCTCGGGGTCGGTTACGTCCCACCGAGTCGATCGTCATCAGCAAGGGCAAAGCATTGCTCCACGGGTAGATATCGAGATCCTCGTTGACTGAGCACATGAAGGTGGCAGGAAAAACCAGATTTGCAGCCAAGACATGTTTCTCTGCTGTTCCTGGAGTGACCACCGACGGATTCATCGGCACACCATCTTTTTTTATAGTTCCCGGCATCAACTCGCAAACTCGTTGTTACCGAGAACTATGGGATAGATGTTGATGGGTTTTTAAGCACTATGATATTTAAGGAGTACGAAAAGGGTAAACAGGTAATTCCCTTTTCAGTCGAGATCATTAATACCGACCCGACCACATGAGTCAGGGGCCGAGCACTTAAGATCGTTAACCCGTCCACTTAAAGATTGGATGACCGAGCAATTATCAGGTCGACAACAGCACTCTCAGTACAAAAAAACTATTGTGACCGACCTCATGAAGACCGACCATATAGCGAGGCGGTGCTCCTGAAGATAACACCCCTATCCTTGTGGATAAGATGACAAGTTATCCTATTTTCATGAGGAAAACTGGTGAGTTAATATCCTAATAGGATAAAAGAAGTGAAGGTTTTTTGATTAGGAATCCTTATGGAAAAGAGAACAGTTTTGACTAGGAATCCTTATGGGAAACTAAATTGTTTCAACTAGGAAATTCTTGTACAAATAGGAATATGATTTCTACACTATTATAAATAGAAGGGTAGAATGTGCATAAGGGGAAAGGAAGAAGAAAGAAGAGAGAAAAAACAAGTGGAGAGCATTAAGAATCAAGCATCAGAATCATTATTATCAGACTTGTAAAAAACAAGAAGCAGAGCTGAGAAGCGTGTTTGAGTAATAAAAGTATCATCCTTTTTGTGCCCGTGGACGTAGGTCGGACCAAGAACCGCCGAACCACGTTAAATCTCCTTGTCGATCGGCGTATTATTTGTCTTTTGCTAAGTTTGCTTTGGTCCCCCATAACCAAACAAATTCACTATTGAGGGAGGATTGTCTCGGGAGTAATATTCTCATATTGCCCTGAGACCAAAATCCGCCGTCAACAATGTTATTCACAATGATCGAGGGGAGTTGATAGTCACTGCTACTCAACCTACAAACTTTAGAGGTTATGTGAAATTCATTAAAGTTGAAGCAATGCAGCTCGGCCTGAAGTTAGCAAGAGAAGCTAAAGTGGTGCCTCTAATTTTAGAAGCGGATGCTAAAAATGTAGTTAGTCTAGTTAAGGGCCAGAGTAGCAGTGAGAAGGATATTAGTTCGGTTATTTTTGAAATTCAAAGTTTGGCTAAGGAGTTAATAAATGCTTACATTATTTTCAGTTCTAGATATTGTAATACAAAATCAATTCAAGCTATGAGATCTGGACTAGTTGTTGGGGCTGGAACCCCTAGGGTCGGATCAGAGTTCCGCACAGCGAAAGTGGGTCTAACCCATAGATATCAAGTATGGGTGTAATTTTAAAAAATTTAATGAAATAATATATTCCATTATGAATGTATAGGAAAACACCGGGGCTAAATCGGAGTCCGGAAATTCAAAAACGGGAAAAAAATAAGATTAGGTGCGCGGAGTGCGACACGTGCACTGAACAACTTATTTATTTATTTTTTTGTTTGTTTTTCAAATCCATCAGCTCTCTTTCGAGAGAGTTGAAGGAATTAGGAAATGGATTAGTTCAATGTTTGCCACTTTGATTTAATCCAATTAAATCAAGCCAAAACCACCTATTATTACATACTTACTATTACCATAATATCCTCAAATGGTAGAGATAATTATGATTTTATAATTAAGCCCTTGTGTAATTATTGAATTAATCCAATGAGGTCAAAGTAAATAATCAATGTTATTCAATAACATTTGATTATCTTAGTTGATAATTATAATATCGATTATTATCTTTTATCAAAATTAATTAGCTACTCAAGTGATCAACGAGTATACTTCATATTGAGACTCTCTAAGTTCAGACATGTTCGTCATATAAGCCTAGCTAATACGTACGCAATTTGGTCACCTTCGGATTCGTGAAGAACACGAACGACCTTTCTGAACTATACAAGTCAATGTCATCACATATGTTTAACAATCACTTCGTTGTAGGCTAGCCGAGTTATGCTTAGGAAACATAGAATACACCGTCAAGTTTCCGAGACGCACATCTGATGTCAACATGTCCACGATTCTTCATAACTGATGTGATCAACCCTAAGTGATCGACTTTGGCCAAAGCTTTAAGAATCGTGACTTTACTCACATGGATACCTAAACCCCTTATGGTATACATACGGGCCGAAAAATCATATCTTGCTTCGCACTTGATTACTGAGTGCATCGGTCAACACCCAAGGATCATCTAGAGTCCAGACCATGAAATGTTTTTGACATACATGGCATCAAAGTGTGGAGGATCTCACACAACATCAATGATATCCTATAGTCAAAGGATTACATATGCTACTCGACTCGAGGAGATTCCTATTGACGGTGGTGTGTACTTCCAACTATTAATAATCACATGTGAGTCATTTAGTATTCAGTCCAACCAATACCCACATGTCTATACGAGTTTCCAAAACTCATGGTACATCAGGTTAAATCATTGGAACTTCAATTCCAATATTCGACATGTGCTAGTCTTCTAAGTTATAGGATTTCTACCGTATTCCAAAACCAACGACTAGGAATATATATACTTTAAAAATAATTTACAATAGTAATATTTATCCCAATATCGGACAACCTAGTGTCCAGTATTACTACAAGACTATTCTAAGGTCGATGACATTTTTAACATATCTATACATCAATCTAATACGCATAATGACAATATCATTAATAAGGTATGAAAAGAAAATATAATTATTTTTTATTAATAATAAAAATGTACAATATATTATTCGCATTGGCACTCCATGCATCAACTCTAACACTAGTGTAATCCTAAATTTTGTTAAATTGTTGATTGGTTGTCAATGAAATCTTTCTATCTTTCAAAAACAAAAAAAAATAAAAATAAAAAAAAATAAAAAAAAAAAAACTTAAACCCGACTACAAGAACAACTGCAAATAACAATTAATGTACTTTTATGTCTTTTAGGTTGGGTGGGTAAAATTAATTTTCATTGGCATTTTAATGATATTAACTTGGAAATTTTGAAGTACTTTTGGAAAGTGAGCAAAAAGGATACCATGCATGACCCCCGAAAGAAAAGAAAAAAGTACAATAATTGAGGCTATATTTAGAGAAGTTTAATCATTGGAGTGTTAATGTTGATGTTTTAACATTTCATCAAATACTTATTTTAATATTTGTATTAATATTCACAAAATTATAATCTTATAATATAAAATTATTATTTGACGTTATTTTATATTTTTAATATTTATTTCATAATTTATAAACCAACTTATCAATATTTTTTATCAAATATATCCTTTATATCAGAAAAAGTGCTGAGAGGGAACAACTTTATATCAGAAAATTTTGAATGAATTAAATCTTTTAGAAATCTGAGTCAAGTTTGCGTATGGGTAAAAGGCTTCTTATCTTCTTACTCAGTTAAACAACTATTATAAAAAGGGAAATAGTTTATTGATGTCTGTGAACTAAATGCAATTAAACAGTTTGTACCCAACAGACTATTAAGTGCTTCTTTGTTTGGTGTTATTTTCCAGGATAGGCAGAAAAATTTGAATCTAGTCGGGTGCATTCATTTTTATATGCTAAAATGTAATCTTTCAAGATAAAAGATAAAAGATAAAAATCATATTATATATTAAAAATTAAAATTTCCCTAAATTCATATATCTTAATTTTGAATCAAATTTACGAGTCTTGACTGTGTTGACTCTCCCAAAATCACCTTTGGTTCGATCTGTTTCAAATAGTTTTATTCTGTTTGGGCTCTCATGTAAAGATGTAGAATCCAGCTGCCATGGAGAAATGCATGCATGAAACAAAGAAACTTTCGGTGGATCTTGACTTCCATACGCATGAAACCAAAAACACTTTCATGTGTTGAATTTGTTAGCCAAACTTTGGCTATAAATACAGCGCTTATTTGTGAGCTTAAGGCATCCCAAAATATTAAGCTTCAAGTGAAGAAAGCTTAGAGAGTGTTAGAGAGTGAGGTTTTTGTAAAGAGTTTAAACACTTGTAAATTTCTATTCTTATAGTAATAGAATCAATTTTTCCTCAAAAACACTCTTCAGTGATCAGAGAATCACAACAGAAGATTGATTTGGCCCTTAGGTTCAGGTTAATAAACCTGATTTTATCTAACTCGGCATTCGGTTTAATAAATTTCAAACCAAATAAACCCAATCTAATTAATTTTTAATTAATAAACTTTTATTATATGTGTCAAGCTATGAATAAATATTCATTAGCTTACAATAAACTCACCTATATTATAAAAACACAAACACAAAATCCTAAAATCAAATTATAACCCTTGCCACCCATATCTAAAATTTGAAGTTCTTCTCAACTCACAAATATGTTCTCTGACATCATTTCTATAGTCATCCTTCCAGCCATCCATAGTCGAAAAGGTTTTTAGAATTACGATATCTTCGATCGATCGTGGAATCTGTAATGTCCAGCTACAATACACAATGTAACTATTGTTAAAGATTGAGATCATATTTTTTGACAATTTGAAAATGGTGTAAAATATCAGAATAGCTTTAGGTGCATTAATTAAGTGGTCGTAATAGTGAGCTTGAGTTTCACTATAAATAGAGAACTAATTGAGGACTCAAACCATCCCAAACAGAAAGCTTCGAGTGAAGAAAGCTTTGAGAGTATAGACAAAATTGAGGTTTTTTTGTCAAATTTGTACTACTTGTAAATTCTATTCTTGTAATAATAGAATCGATTTTTCCTCAAAAATACTCTACAATGATCAGAGAATCACAACAAGTGGTATCAGAGCTTTGGTTATACATTGGGGTTTGTAAAACCGAAGAATGAAACTCGGTTCAGAAAATTCAGGTTTCGAGAAAGTTGTCAAAAATCATTTTTGAGTATACCATTAGCTTGTTCACGTCGAGACAAGCACGATGGTGTTTTCCGGCAATCAAACTGATGTCCAAAGAGCCTGCACGTGCCCGCACGCACCTGCAGAAGAGCTTTCCACGCACCCACACGCCACACGCGCCTGCTGGAGGTTGAAGACAATCACGCCAGTTCCACGTCAAAACACAGTTAGCGCCACATCAACGCACAATTAGCGCACAGTCATCGCTACATCAGCGCACAGTCATTGCCACGTCGGCAGACACGTTATCAGCCACGTTGGCAGACACATGTCAGCCACATTAGTGTTAGGGTTGGTGCTCGGAGTGCCAATCCGGATCGTATTTATGTCCGATTCATGAATACGAGCAATGCCATTTTCCATAATATTACTAATTTAATGGTAACACCCTTGTCTTTTATATGCTTATTCGATCTAATTACGATTAGTTATCTGATTACGATTAGATCGAAACTAAATATGGTCTAGTGATACTTGTATATTAGACAAAGACCCTAGGATTTACAATATAGTGCGCAGTTACAACGTAGTTTGTATTTGACATTGGGAAGAGCACTATAAGATGTATATCCTTAAACAAAGTTAATAGTCAAGATTTACTAACACGGGTCGGTTAGTAAAATCCACTGAGACCAGTACATGTCGTATATCGTGACTTGGTCCGATGGTTTATCTCAGTGAATCATGAGTCTCGGGAGACTCGTATAGATATGTAGGTATTTATTTGATAAGACACTGAACGACTCACTGAAGATTTCCTAATAGATGATACACCAACGTCAATAGGAATCTTCTCGAGTTGAGCGAGCATAGTGGTCATTCGACTTGAGATACCACAGTGGGATATATGAGTTATCCTCCACACTTTGATGGCAGTCACGTCAACGATCTATTCATGATCAGACCTTCGCATGTTCGTTGGGTGTGGACTGATGCTCATGAAATCCAGTGCGTATCAATATAGGATCCGTCAGTCCTGTGTACAGGGCATAGGCATCCTCACATGTTTACGATCTAGTAAATGTTAGTGTCTTACACATGCCACAAGATCACTAAGAAGATTTGTGTGTGAATACATCAAGAAGTTTGCGGAAAAAACTTACAATGATCGGATGAGATTCAAAACTTTTTCTTTGTATTTCGGAAGCTCCAAGCTTTCTTTTGCATTCCAAACTCAAGGGTGAGTTTCCCTATCACCTTAGTTGACTCCTTTTAAGTGCTAGATTGTTGAAATTTTGCAACAAAATTCCATGGGAATGAGAGGAGCTCACGTTTTTTTGGCTTGGAGGAGAGAATGAATAGTTGATTTTTGTTTCGAAAACATAAAAAAAACGTTATGACTTGGTTGATGTGTTGGTTGAATAATCCAATTTATTATGCCAACCACTTCCATCAAATAGTGACTAGTTGATGTAAGTGAGTGGGTCCCACCACTTTGAATTCAAAATTCAAGTTGACTTACACAACACACTTTGGGCCCGGTTCGTTTAATCCAATTAAATGAATTTTCCGTCGCGATGTAATTAAATCAAATTTAATTAAATAATAATGCCTCGCAAAATTATTACGAAAGTCGCTTGCGAATTAATTCTAAATTAATCTGTTCGCTAGAATTAAAATCCAATTTAATTTCGCATTGAAATTCAATTTCAATTAATATATCTAATATATTATTTTAGCCCAATTAGTTAAATAGTAAAATCTAATTTCACTATTAAATTCATTTTTCCGATTAATTCCAAATTAATTGTGTTCTCTCATCTCGACGAATTTAATCCCAGATTAATTCTTTCTCTTATAATTAATCTCAGATTAATTTTCTCTCTCATAATTAATCCCAGATTAATTCTGTTTGAGTCAAATGTCATTGGTGAATCTTTGGGAAGCGACCCAAGAGATCCCTGGATAAGTTGGCAGTAAATGCGGTTATCGGACTATCCGAACACGTGCGTACCCGGTACCACGTTCTTACCGATTTAGAAGACATGATTGGCTTCTTGCAAAGCATCGTGCCTACCCAATTCTCCAGAAATATATTCAACATGGAATATATATAATATGTATCAGGCGTAGTATACAATGTATTGTGTATTACGATCCAATATCGGATGTCACATGCTAGGCCTGGGGCTGGAATTGTGTCTACCCCGTATGAAGCATATATCGGATCACTAGCAACTAGTCTCTGTAATCAGATAATCATGACCTAGTCATATTATCCCGATAGCTGCAGCATTTAAGAGTACCAGTTTTGTATCCATGCGTGATCATCATCTCTATATGACTGAAGTGATACTTCCATCTTGACATCACACCCAACACACTACGATTCTCAGTATACCCAGAAGAGGCGTACACAGAACCTGTTAAAGCTCCGGACGACCAAAACTAAAGCATACTGATTGTCGCAAGTATTAGCGATGCGAGTCTCAAGTTAGGACCATATACACTTACCCTGATTCGGATTCCCATAGACACATAGTCATACTACCAATGGGATTCCGAGGGGTCTATCCAGAGCAAAGCTGTTCCCGATCCAACGGCTAACATAACCTCTTATCACACTTCCATAAGTATCATATACTTAAATATATGAGAACTATGCCGTTAAACTTCCATAATGCGCACAAGTGCAATACTAGCCTATTCCGCATTATAGATGTCCAGTCTCGATAATACCACGATTAGGGATATTTAATGATTAAACCTTTCGTGGATTAATATTGTCTCATATCTTATTAATCTGGTATAACCATATGGAATTTTATCATTTATATATCCAAGTAATCTAATTACAAAATGATAAAAGAGCAATTTTCTTTGTCACATAGTTAATTTGTACAAAGAACACTATGTCTTTTACAAATAGTGATGCTATGGGTCATAATTGTCCAACGATCTCCCACTTGGCTCATAGCCAATCACTCAAGTATCCAATACTTGAACTATGTACGGGTCGCTCATGCTTTTGCTGAGATATCACTTTCGTCTGTGGATCTGCAAGGTTATTATCTGATACGATCTTGTCGATCTTGACATCGCCACGATGTATGATCTAACGAATCATATGAAACCATTGAAGTACATACTTGGACAATTGATGAGACTGTAATTCTTTAGCATGTGATGTAGCCCAGCTCAGTTTTTTACAGAACTACTCATAATCCAATTAGGAATTTTTAGATCCAAAATGCTTCTTTTGATTCCTCAACCGCAACAATATATTCCGCTTTTGTTGTTGAATCGGCAACAATATCTTGCTTGGAAGATTTCCAGCTCACTATTTCGTTGTTCAAACAAAATATATACCCTTATTGCGACTTATAGTCGTTTTTATTGGTTTGGAAACTTGCATCGGTGATCCCAGTCACCTCAAGTTATCCATCTCCATAAATTAAGAAAGCATCATTAGTTCGTATAAGATACTTAAGGATGTTCTTAACATCAATCCAGTGACCATCACCTGGATCGGTCTGATTGTGACTCCTCATGCTCGAAGCATATGAGACACCAGGTCGCATACATGTCTTTCAATGTGCGAGTTCTCGGAGAGTGCCAACAACTTTTAGATCTATCCCAGTAGATCTTTATTCCTAGAATAAAAGTTGCCTCTCCCAAGAATTTCATGGAGAATTTTAATGAAAGCCAAGTTTTCACCGATTTTAGTATGGGAATGTCATTGCTAAGAAGCAATACATCATCAACGTATAAGACAATCAATGTCATTGCGCTCCCACTAACATTCTTATATACACAAGAATCATCTTCGTTTTGAATGAAACCATATACCATTATGATCTCATCAATGCTTATTTCAATCCACAAACGGATCGATTTAACTTGCAAACCTTGTTTGCATATTTTGGTACGATAAAACCGTCAGGGTGTTGTATAAAACATCCTCCAAAAGGTTTCATGAAGGAAAGCGATTTTGACGTCCATCTGCCATATTTCATAATCGAAATATACAGCAATAGCAAGCATTATCCGAATGGATTTAATCATGGCAACGGGTAAAAGGTTTCGTCTTAATCGACACCATGTTGATGACGATACATTTTCGCTACAAGCCTAGTTTTGTACGTTTGTATATTTCCATCCATGTCTGTCTTCACCATGAAGACCAATCTGCTACCAATAGGCACAATGCCTTCTGGTACATCAACCAGTGTCCAAACATGGTTGGTATACATGGAATCCATTTCGGACTTCATGGCCTCTTGTCATAAAGCGGAGTCGATACCTTGTATAACTTCCTCATACGTAGTCAGTTTTTTTATCCTCAATAAGATTAACATCCACATGAGGTGAGATCAGAAACTCATACCTCCCAGGTTATTTCCTGACTCTCTCCGACCTATGCGGTTCTTGTGTATTTGAAGATTGTGGAACAATCTCATCCCTGATGAACTGTTCGTGTTCCGTGAGGGGATCGATGTCAGGAACAGTATCATTCCGATTTTCATCGAGTTTTACTTTCCTCCCACTTACCACTGCATTTAGGAATTCCTCTTAGGAAAACCGTATGGAGAGCAACAAATATTTTATTCTCTTGTGAGTTGTATAAGTAATATTCACTGGTTTCCCTAGGATAACCAATTACAAATAGGCACTTATTCGATTTGGGTTCTAGTTTCGTACCATCCAAGCGTTTAACATGCCCAGAATCCCCAAATCTTCAGGAATGAGAAACATAGTTTATTTCCTGTCCATATTTCATATGGAGTCTGTCCAACAGACTTTGTCAGAACCTTATTCAAAATAAGTATAACATTGTTCAATGTGTATCTTCTGAAGGAAATTAGTAGCTCAGTGCGAATCATTATTGACCTTACTATGTCCAAAAAAGTTCGGTTTCTCCGTTCGGACATACCACTCAATTGAGGTGTTCCGGCAGGAGTCCACTGTGAAAGAATATCATACTCTTTCAAGTAATCGAGAAACTCATTGCTTAAGTATTCTCCATCACGGTCCGACCATAATGTTTTAATACTTTTGCCGGTCTGTTTTTCTACTTCGTGTCGAAACTTTTTGAATTTATTAAATGTTTCCAGCTTGTGTTTCATTAGACACACATAACCATAACGCGATGCAACATCCGTACAGGTTACGAAGTATTGATATCCACCTCTAGCCTAGCTAGAAATGGACCCATATATGTCACCATGAACGAGGGCTAACAGCTCGGTGGCACGTACACCTTTACCGCTAAAAGGCATTTTAGGCACTTTGCCTTATAAACAAGATTCGTAGACGTCATATGATTTAGGATCAAATCTGTCCATATATCCATTCTTCAAAAGAGTGGATATACGAGCCTTGTTAATGTGTACCCTGACAACAATGACACTAATAAGTCTTATCTGATTTACTCAGTTTGAGCCTTTCTTTGTCATGTTATATGTTTGAGATTCATTTATATTCGAAATATAAATACGGTTATCCACATCTAATGTGTATATCTCAATATCATCTTTATAAACAAAACACTCAGTGTTCTGGAACATAAAGGTATACCCGCAATGGGTTATACTAGATATAGAGATAATTTTTTTTGTCAAACTAGGTACATTATAATAGTTTCCTAATTTAAGTACATGCCCAAAGGGCAGTTCCAAAACTTAGGTTCCCACAGCCAAAACAGCGACTCTCGTCCCGTTTCTGACTCGCAGGTCGATCTCATCTGAAGCCAGTCTCCTGCTAATTAGAAGATCTCGCACATCAGTACATATGTATGTACCACATCTAGTATCAAAAATCTAATTTTTAAACACAGTAGTGGACATGTTTATAACAAACATACCTGAAGTCGGAGCCTTGCCCATCTTCACATCCTTCATGTCTTCTTTGTCCATATGGCAGTCACACTTCCAGTGACCCCGTTTGCCACAGTTTAGGCAGACGTGTTGGGATATATCTTTTGTCTTCCCAGAAGACTGTGACGATTTTGTCTTTGCCCTATTCTTTACACCCCCAGAAGCCTTCGGCCAAGCCGTGGCCTTCTGGGATGTCGAAGTAAGATGCGTCTTGCGCTTCTTGCCCTTTTGGAAGCTCTGGCTCTGCCTCCTTGAGCATAGCCATTAACTCTCCAAGAGTTTTCTCTTGGTTCATGATGAACCTGCCCCAGCATTAGGGTAGAGACTGTAAGATCAAATCTATGGAAGTCTCAACCTCATAGGTAATGCCCAGCTTACCTAGCTGTTCGATGTCAGCAATCATCTGCGACACCTAGTGTTTGACAGATTTACCCTCTGACATACGCGAGCGAAAGAGCTTCTTTTGCAATTCATATTTGCAAGATCTAAGGTTAGATATATGAAGATCCTTTAATTTCAACATCATGGTATAAAGATCTAATCCTTAGTTCTGATGATGAAATTAAGGAATCATTGCGGAAAGCATAACGGATTGAGCACTAAAGTCGTCATCACAATGAGTCTTCCTAAGCTCATGCTCTACTATTTGCTCAACTCCGGCTCAAGGCCCGAGTGGATTCTCTATCTAATAGAGTAACTTCTCAGCTCCCAGGACTATCCAGAGATTCATTTCCCAATCTGAAAATTTACGCCGTTAAAGACTTTTTCACCCAGGATTATGTCATTTGACGCTATTCTTTCCAGCCATCTCGATTGCAATAGTCCAACTATCCAATCAACGATTTCAGGTACACTCAAAATGTAATGGTCACTATAGTTCAACTATATAACCAACTACAAATGGAGTAGTGTCTTGTATAGTCTAACTGTTCAAAGAAAGCAATAAAAGATATTAGTCCAACTAATATATTTATAACAACGATAAATAAAATAAAGGAGCGCGTATTGCCAAGTATTAAATGAAATTGCAAATTTAATACTAGCCTCCCACTATTTTTTGGCGAGCCTCTAACCCTCTGTGGAGTACTCGGGAAACCTAGTTTCCTAGTGGGCTAGGATCCCGTTAAATAACACACAACCTTGACTTTGGCCAACAAGTTGTATGAAACTTAACTAGGTAGATCTCTAAGATCAATTGGATCTCATCCAATTCCTAGATCTGGTAGGTGGACCTTCAAGTCCGAGATATATATCCAATATATATTCCTAACATTTTCCTCTGAATCAACTAAGCCTTGGCTTTGGCTCAACAAACTTAATGATTCCAGTTAAACGTGACCCATTGACAGTGGGAAAGCTTCGTAATCGACGTCGATGAACTAGAAGTGACCTTGACTTTGGCCAACAAGTCACAACCACCCAAGACATGCGATATGTAACAAAGCTTTCGTGGTTCAAACACATCCGCGATGGACATTGATCTTGACTTTGGCCAACAAACCAATGCCAATCTTGGATCTTGAGAGAGAACCACTCAATGGAAGGAAAACGCTTAATATTTGAGTGAGGGTTTTTCGCGTAAATTGGCAACCAATTTATTATCTTTGATTATGTCTCATCATACACCCTTAAGCATGTATTCTAAAAGCATAATAAGGCGCGAAATAAATAATAATGATATGCGGATGGATATATAATAATTTGTTCTTAGAACAAATCTCTCTCTTTGCTCTCTCCCCCTAGCACTATTCCTACTTCTACCCAATTACATAATTCATTAAAGAAACCTCATTTGCATTGAGGAGAATTGGTGAGAAGAGAAATACAAAGAGAATAGAGATAATAGGCTGGACACGCAGGTCCAATTTAATAAATTCTAAATTTATTACAATAATTTCCAAAATTGCCCTCACCCTTCTAATATCCATCCGATATACATTATTCATACAAATACATCCAAGTATTCACACAAAGCATGTTATTAAATCAATCTAATCCATTTAATTAATCTTTGAATTAATGACCATCCAATGTTCAAACAACGATTTGATTTGCGCGAGTCCAACTTGTTTAAGAATAAATACTCAAAGTACGTATTCTTGAATTATATCGAACTACAATTTTAAATCCAATTTAAATTGTATCCAATACTAATTTTAATTCCAAATTAAATAATTACACTTTTAACAGTGCCTTTTAGACTTGGATTCCAAATCCAATCTTAATGGGTCTCAAAGGACCAATTAATATCCAATACTATTCAAGTTAGAGTCCAATGGGCTTTTAATTAATTCTTTAGGCATGGGCTTTGGCCATTATGGATCAAACCCAAGATGCCAAGGCCCAATTAGGAATCACCCTATGCCAAAAATCAATTTAGGCCCATTAGGCCCAATCAAAACTTTAAATGCCCAATTATCATATTTGGACTTTATGGAAATGGTTTTAGGCCCAATTGGATCCAACCCAATTGTCATAAACCAAACTTGGCCCAACCAAGCCCATTAAGCCCAATTACAATAATTAAATTAATACATTTTTCCAAATTACATATTAATTCAATTCAAGTGTAATTAACATAATTAATCAACTAATCTAATGTTTCCAAAACACTAATTAATCCAATTAATCATGCTCTTCAGTTCCAATTCATGTCCAACACAAATTGAAGCAAAATAATTCATTCTACATGCTTATAGCTCACGGTTTTGACAAGAATTCACCATGCAATTTGATTTCAATCCAATTAAATCAACATCTAACATTCATTTCATGCCAATTAACATATCTAATTGTCAAAATTCAAAAATTCACCATGAGCACTCCTATGGTTTTATTCGGCCATGTAGGGAATTTGGGAATTTTTGATCTAATCAATTTTTCTCAATTCCAAAGATGCTCAAATCCAATTCAACATCATATAAACACAACCAAATAATCAATTAAGGCATTTTCAAACTCCAAGCAAAAATCCCAAATTAAAGTCCATAAACCCTAGAATTCAAATCAAACTTAGGATGGCTCTAGATACTATTGTTAGTGTCCTACACATGCCACAAGATCATTAAGAAGATTTGTGTGTGAATACATCAAGATGTTTGCGGAAAAAACTTACAATGATCGGATGAGATTCAAAACTTTTTCTTTGTATTTCGGAAGCTCCAAGCTTTCTTTTGCATTCCAAACTCAAGGGTGAGTTTCCCTATCACCTTAGTTGACTCCTTTTAAGTGCTAGCTTGTTGAAATTTTGCAACAAAATTCCATGGGAGGGAGAGGAGCTCACGTTTTTTTGGCTTGGATGAGAGAATGAATAGATTATTTTTATTTCCAAAACATAAAGTAAAAGTTATGACTTGGTTGATGTGTTGGTTGAATAAATCCAATTTATTATGCCAACCACTTCCATCAAATAGTGACTCCCACCACTTTGAATTCAAAATTCAAGTTGACTTACACAACACACTTTGGGCACGGTTCGTTCAATCCGACTAAACAAATTTTCCGTCGCGACGTAATTAAATCCAATTTAATTAAATAATAATGTCTCGCAAAATTATTACGAAAGTCGCTTGCGAATTAATTCTAAATTAATTCGTTCGCTAGAATTAAAATCCAATTTAATTCCGCATTGAAATTCAATTTCAATTAATATATCTAATATATTATTTTAGCCGAATTAGTTAAATAGTAAAATCTAATTTCACTATTAAATTCATTTTTTCGATTAATTCCAAATTAATCGCACTCTCTCCTCTCGACGAATTTAAACCCAGATAAATTCTCGACGCAATTAATCTCAGATTAATTTTTTTTCTTATAATTAATCCCAGATTAATTATTGCTGTAATTTATCCCAGATTAATTTTCTCTCTCATAATTAATCCCAGATTAATTCTGTTCGAGTCAAATGTCATTGGTGAATCTTTGGGAAGCGACCCAAGAGATCCCTGGATATGTTGGCCGTAAATGCGATTATTGGACTATTCGAACACGTGCGTACCCGGTACCACGTTCTTACCGATTTACAAGACATGGTTGGCTTCTAGCAAAGCACCGTGCCTACCCAATTCTCCAGAAATATATTCAACATGGAATATATATAATCTGTATCAAGCGCAGTATACAATGTATTGCGTATTACGATCCAGTATCGGATGTCACATGCTAGGCCTAGGGCTGGAATTGTGTCTACCCCGTACGAAGAATATATCAGATCACTAGCAACTAGTCTCTGAAATTGGATAATCATGACCTAGTAATATTATCCTGATAGCTACAACATTTAAGAGTACCGGTTCTGTATCCATGTGTGATTATCATCTCCATATGACTGAAGTGATACTTCCATCTTGACATCACACCCAACACACTACGATTCTCAGTATACCCAGAAGAGGCATACACAGAACCTGTTAAAGCTCCAGATGACTAAAACCAAAGCATACTGATTGTCTCAAGTATTAGCGATGCAAGTCTCAGGTTAAGACCATATACACCTACCCTGATTCAGATTCCCATAGACACATAGTCATACTACCAATGGGATTCCGAGGGGTCTATCCAGAGCGAAGCTGTTCCTGATCCAACAGTTAACAGAACCTCATATCACACTTACATAAGTATCATATACTTAAATATATGAGAACTATGTCGTTAAGCTTCCATAACTTGCACAAGTGCAATACTAGCCTATTCTGCATTATCGATGTCCAGTCTCGATAATACTACGACTAGGGATATTTAATGATTAAACCTTTCGTTGATTAATATTGTCTCATATCTTATTAATCCGGTATAACCATATGGACTTTTATCATTTATATATCCAAGTAATCCAATTACAAAATGATAAAAGAGCAATTTCCTTTGTCACATAGTTAATTTGTACAAAGAACACCATGTCTTTTACAAATAGTGATGCTATGGGTCATAATTGTCCAACAGTAAATCCATGGCCGTGGTATAACTTCAGAAATCAGTTTCGATTGTTATTTAGAGATCATAAATTGAAAGTCGACTATATTATAACCGAATGAGTTTGACGTTTTTATCTATACCCCAGATATAATATGGATAGCCTGTGACGGAGGGATTATACGTATGCAATGACCTCGGCTTGTATAGTTTAGCGAGATTATCTGTGGTCGTCATAATCCATGAGTGGGTGGATTATGGACACAAAATTGGATTTCGTGACGGATAAACCTAAACTTAGAGAGTCCCACAATATGAAGTATAGTCGTTGAGCACTTGGAAAACTCGATATGGATAATACAGATTATTCATAATACTTCATCGGATTAAGTGAGTTAATTCGAATCATTTAATCAGTTAAACGATAACATATGCAGTAAGGGATTTTGTCTGATCGTAATTATTGTGTATTTGTATTTGATACATAATACGATTAGATACACATTAATTATTCGTCAAATGAGATTTTGACACATGCCATAAATATATGTATTTTTTATTTATTGTAATTAAAAATACATATATAATAATTACATTAATTGATTATTTGGATATTTAATTGTTAAATATTTAAATAATTAATTAATTAAACTTTTTCCATGAATGTTATGGAATTTGTCCATTTATTATTGGAACATTTGGCTTGGTTTAATTATTCTTTATGTGTTCTAATTTGATTGGATAACATAAAGTATGGTTTATTTAATTTGATTAAATTTTTTCCAAATGACAAAAATGCCCTTGTCAAAGTCGGCACTTCCCTTTTTAATTAAAAAAAAATATTTTCTTCTTCCTTGACACTCCATTGCCGAAACAGAAGAAGAAAAATGGGTTTCAAATCTTGTTTGACAAATCCATGGAAGATTGAAGGAAAAATCAAGGAAAAAGTTTGGGATTCCAAGAGATTAAAAGGTAATCTACTTAACCCTAAGCTTAAAAATTAGATTTCTTATTTCTTGATGATTTAGAAAGGTTCTAGGGTTCCTTCAAATCTGAATTTTTGGGGCTTTTGTTTGTGGATGATGGAAATGGAAGTGAAATGCATGTGTGAGGTAGATTTGGGTGAAATTAGTGTAATTTGTATCCAAATTAATCATTTGATGATGAGTTGCTATTCTAGAGAGTCGTGACCACTCTTGTGACACCTAGAATTATTCTTAGGTTGTTCATATGTGGTGACTTGATTTGGTGCTGAGATTAATTGATTAATATTGAAAAATTGGATTTAAAGCATGATAAATTGGCAATTTCGTTTTCTGTTCAGACCTGGAATGGATCTGAAATTTTTGATGAAAAATATGTTTTATGAATGTTTTGGATGTATTTTGGGTGTTGGAAGAATTGCCGGAAATTGTTTCCGAGTTGAAATAAGTGAAAACGGCCAAAAATTAGGTTTATCCATCACTTTTCAAATAGTGAATCTGTCACTGATCGGGCAGCCCATGAACTGCCCTGACACTATTGGAGCTGACCTGGGCAGTCCCCATACGTGTCGGGTGGTCGGTTCGGTCAAAAATATATTTTGCGTCATTTTGTGAAAAAAAACATTTTTCGTAAAAGTTTCGCGACGTTTCAACCTTATTTTTGTTGATATTTGATATTAAATAAATAGGTTTAGGTGATATATGAATAAATTATTCATATTAGATATTGAATAATTTATTCGGTAATTTAAAAAAGTTTTAAATTATGATTTCGCCCGAACCGCGCTTCCGCTGCGCCCATTGCCCAAAAAATATATAATATATTTTACTTATTTAGTCATTCAATAGTCTCGTGATTACAGCAAATACGGTGTATAATACTTGTGGCAGGATTTTCATCTACAAGACATCACCTTTGAATTGGTTGACGCGGGATCTCTTTTGTCTGACTTAGTTGGACTGGATTGAATTAGATTTAACTATAAATCTTGGGCAGGCTGTGATCTACGAAACCCATCTTGAGATATTGTGAGTTTGGGGAGTGAGGTCACTTCACTATGCGTATCTAGGAATTGACATGGCCTAGATATTCCCATGTTACAATTTTGATTTCTGGCCGGATATCTTACGGCGCTGGAGTCACTCGATCGTGGGTTGTTTGATAAGTGTGGTTTATACCCACTTATTCATGTATTCTTAGCTTACTATTTTATTAGGTTTCGTGTCATTTAATGTATTTTATAGTTTGTTTTATATTTTATTGATAAGAAGTATTGGAACATGGATTTTGGAGCAAATGTACGTGTTTTGGAGCCTTACGGATGCAAAGGAAGCACGCGGGAAAGCTAAATATGCATAAATAACTCATCCTGAAAAATTAGGTGGCGTCGCGACGCCCCCACAGGATGCCAACATAGAAATTCCTGAGGATTTGGTGTCGCGACGCTACGACAAATGTCTAGAATCTTCAAGAACCATTATTTTACAAGCACAAAGACTCCAAGATAGAAGCTCGTCCAAAACCCTAGAGGAGAGAAAGATACACAACTCAAGAGTTCTAAACACATATTTTAGAGAGATCCGAAGAGGAAGATTGAAGAGCGACAAGAGGAGACGAAGGCGGTGACGTCCGAAGACGAAATGATTCGATTCGGGTTTTATCTTATAGTTTCTTTCTTCAACTCTAATGATTTCTAATATGTTCATGACCCTATTTTTATTGTTTTTATCTTTGGTCATGAACTAACTCTATTGTTCTAGAGGATGATGTAACCTATGCTCGGACCTATGTATTGATTGCCAATTTAATTGTTATGAAGTTTTAATTCAGTTTATTTATATTCTCTTGTGTTTAATGCTTCTAGTTTCTTGGCCACAAATTAAGATGATGCATGTTTAGAATCTATTGCTCGAGAAAAGGGATTTTGAATAGGATCTAGAGAATATAACTTAGGAGATTTGTAGAGTTCGGGAGAAATCTATAATCCCTTTGAAGTCGTTAATAAAGATTCACAGAGCATAATGAGTTGTTGATTACTAGATTTTTATAGGGATATCGAAGTCAGTAGTTGATAATATTTTCACTCAGCACTCGGGAGAGGGAGTTAGAATAATTTAGGATTCTTGACTTATAAATAACAAAATTGAGTAATAATTGATTGGCATAATAATTACATAGGGGATAGCTAGGTGAAATCAGACTTTAGAAGCTTTCTTTTCTTGATTTCTCCTAATCAGCTTTTAGTTTTAAATTTGAATTATTTTAAATTGCTTCTAAATAAAGTTAGGTTTACTAATTATAGTATTTAGTGATAATTTGATTACAATTCATGTGGGTTCGACACTCTTTACTTATCTTTTACTAAAACTTGATACCGTATACTTGCGGTACGATAATCTCCCAACAATTGTTCAAGAGTAATAGGTATAGATAGTGGCGTGTGGGAGCAGATTACAGTAGTAAATAATGGAGAACTAGGGTTTGGATATGTTTATGGAGATATTGCTACTGCGAAAAGCTTATCATTATTGCGGGAATGTTTCTTGGAGTCTAAGAAACATATATAGGGTTTTCTGATTGAATTTTGTCAAGAAATATAGAGATTCTTGACTAGAATTAGGTATGTAATGGTGGATAAGTTTTTATAGTGATAGATAGAGGGGTTTCTTATAATTCAAGAAAATTGAAATAGAGTTTCATACTTAAGAATGAAAAGACATGTTCTTGGACAGTAAGGGTGGCAATGGGCCGGGCCGGGCCCGGGCTTTGATAAGCCTTGTCCGAGCCTAGTAAATTTTTTTGGCCCGGGCCCGGGAAAAGCCCGGCCCGAGCATCTGCCAGGCCGGCCCGACTCAGGCCGGGCTTTATCCAGCTCGGTTTTTTATTAATAAAAAATTTAAATATGTTTTTAATTCCCGAGCCGGGCCTCTACTCCGCGGGCCTGGCCCAGATGTTTTTGCCACCCTTATTGGACAGAAAGAATATTTGCAAAAATGGTGTTCAGGATTATTTTTTTTTAGCAACTGTTGATTGAAGAAATGTAAAAACTACAGGTTAAGATATGTATTATGTGAAGAATGGTCTTCTTTATATAGGTTTTGAGAGGAAACCTTAGTTGAATAGGTTAGTGAATATGATCCCTATAAGATAGCATAAATCCTCATGCTATAAGGTAATGATCACGCTTTTTCCTCAATTTTATAGAAGAAGACTATTTTCCCTTATAACAATTAGATTAAGATGAGATTAGGATTTCTTAACCGTTAATCAATCTTTTTATAAAAGTAATCACGTGCTTGAGACTTACACATAATCGAATCATACACGAAACTATTTACGAACATGTGTTTGGATGATGATATGTTTTGGGCCTTCTATGAGTATTGGTTCTCCACTAGCCCATTCCACAAAGGATCCATTGCGGGCCAAGGTCCCCTAAGTTGGTTTGTGATCGGTGAAATCCCTCACGTTACGCAAGCGCACGTATCATTCAAGTAGTATAAAATATATCGATCCCACGAGGACTTAATACCTATGCTATTAATTTATGAAGCTAAATTTCTACACGTATCTAATTGATTTGATTGTTGGTTGCATGGTGATTTTTATCTAAAACAAGTAAATAAAACAATGCGAAAGTAAATTCTAACAGTAATCAATATTATGAAACTATCTAGGGTTGTGAATCCTTCCAATATTCTTCTAAAGTTGAATTGATTATCTTATGTTTGTGTAATATGTCAGTTTATTAACCTGGTACACGAAGATAAGCAAAAGCCTATGTCGATGGTCAGATGCAAACACCCAAAGTAACATAATTAACTATATGTCTAAGTTAATTAAGAAACTCTGAATTCATTAAGATTAAGTTCCAATTATGGCTACCCACGCCCGACTGGTATATGTCTATCCTGGAAGGAAATCTCTTAAGGTGAATGTGAGATCGTGAGCTATTGAGTCTAAGACTGAAACCTAAAATCCTCTCGTCAAGTTCATTTTAAGTTTACCAAATCAATCTTATTAGTGGCCAATTAACAAGAAGCATTAAGTTTAAGACTCAATAAATAAACCAAAACATTACACAAGGCACAAGACAAATCAACTTATAAAACCATTGATATTGGAATTCATCACAACCCTAGATATTGTACTTAGTTACGACACATATCTAGGACTATTAAGGACAAAAATAAATAAAGCATTATGCAACTAATTGAAAATTAAAAAGGTAAAATTTACAATAATGAAATGAAATGTTGGGGTTAGGGGATCCACTTTTATTATTTCAAATCTAGAAATCTCTCTTATTATAATATATAAATTTACATTATATTACCAACCGACCATATAGGCGGTATCCTGATTAAGTCAGATTTTAATTAATTCAAACCGACCATAAAGGCGGTATCCAATTAATTAAGTCCAACCGACCATAAAGGCGATATCTCATTGAGTCAGGTTTCAAGATAATTTATATATTATAAGGAAGAGAGATTAATTTAAACTATCATAATGAAAGTTTCACCTTTTCACCCCAACAAAAAGAAGTTACCTATTCATGCTTTAAGTAAAACACACATAATTTTATTGCTAAAATAAAATTAAATACAAGAAAGCTGGAATTAAACAAACAAGATACTCTCTTCTTAGTATTTTAAGGAAATTCCCAAGAAGAAAGTATGAAGAAAATCAACTAAAATCAGCTTCAATTTATAGGCTTCAAAATCGGCCCGTGTAACGACCCGCCAAGCCTTCTGTGTCGTGACGCGCGCTACAGAAATGGCGGCCGAATTATTGTGTCAGTGTCGCGTTGATGGTTGGGCGTCGTGACGCTTGCTACAGTGCTGATATTATTATGACACAAATGATGACGCGTGTTGGCAGCTGAATTATTGCTTGCGCGTCGCGACGCAAAGGTCCTGCGCATCGTGAGGCGTGTACGATAAATTATCCATTTTTCCATTTTCATCCGTTTTTCATCGTTTTAGCCCCTATTTGATTCCAGTGAGTTCCAAAACTTTATTTATCTACAAAATAAACACAAATACATCAAAACGTTCATAAAACTCAAGAAACTATACAAAATATTAAGTAAGGCGGTAGAGATTGATATATTTTCCGCTCATCACACCCCCAAACCTAACATTTCGCTAGTCCTCGAGCAAAACAAAATAAAATGCAATAAACAACTTTAAAATAAAATTAAACTAAGCCACATTCGTAGAGATCACGGTTACATTTAGCGTATGCAACAAGCCTTTAAACCCTTATGTGTCCCTAGTGGACGAGTTGTAGTCTCGTGAGGCTTTATAGCGACGATACCCACAAACGTCAATCAAATGTACAATCACTCACACAAAACAAAATAAAAAGATAAACAAGTTAATAATTAAACAAATGAAATTCTTATCCAAGTTAATAGTTGTTTTCTTTCTTTCTAAATTACCAAATAAGTAAATTCTATGATTATTTTTACCATTCTCCATATACACAACTAATAAGGTATTAATCAAGTCATTGTGCCCACAATATTCATAAGTGTAGTTGAAAGTAGAGTAATATTTTTGTCCTAAAGTTATACCAGAGTTCACACCTTTTTGGAAATGTATTTTTTTTATTTTTTTTTAAATTATAACATCTTCAATCCTTGTAGGGAGCTTTGGGCGAGTGACTCCCAAACCATTTGGTTTTAGGGCACTAGGTGTTATGAAACCTCTACAGACTTAATTACTCGAATCCCATATGTTAAAAATTCTACCGTTTGATTCGAACAATCACTGCATACTAAGGGGAGACGTCCGGTAACTAAGTAGAAACTTTATTATTATTAACTCGGGCTTTTACCGTTTGACGCGGACAGTCACTGTTTACTGAGGCAAGACTTCCGGTTACTAAGTAAAAGCATGGTTAATTATTTATATACACATTTTTTATTCCATCGCTTTCATATGCTTTCTCCAATAAACTGGAGTATTGAATATTACAAACTTTCATATATAACCCATGTTCGTATGTTACCATGTATGTTGATGATACTTGTCAAATGAGCATATGAAGATCAAATTTAGTCAATATTATGGAGAATTCACGAATTTAAATAATTCAAAAGGAAATAAACAAAAATTAACTAGTTATGAATTAGGCTAAGATACGTCTCAGGAGGGGAAACTCCTTACACAGCTATCTCAAAACACAATTCCACTTAGTTAGTCAAGTTTAAAATATAAAAATTCAAAAAAAAATCAAAATTTTTTTTGATAAAAACAAGATACTAGTCGACTATTCCCCATCCCCCCCAAACCTAATTGAGACATTGTCCCCAATGTCTAAAAAGAAGAAGAAAAGTTTATAAGACTGTACCTGATTAGCGTGGAATTGTACAATTAAAAAGATAACTAAAGGTTAAGATTCATATTTATCCTACGCTTCTTACCACGACCATTATCATACCAGTTCAACTTGGAAAGGATAGGGTCAATATTTGGTTCATACATCAAGAGTTGGTCAATTAAAGTACTAGTTGTTCTGGTAGTGAATAGGATATCTTTTACGGGTTTTGAAAGGAACCCATTTCTCCTGGCACCTTCAAGAAACACAAAAATAAAGTCAAACAATCCATCAACATTAAATCATCCAATTGGTTTTTGGTATATGTTTAAGTTTGCCCAAGATACCACTGTGAAGATTTCCTCCATCGTACCTGAGCCACCTGGCAAAGCAATAAAAGCATCAACATGATTAATCATTTCAATAAGTCATTCGGACATACCTGATACGATGCATTCCTCTCCATTTGATTGTCCGATAAGATTTGCCTCCGCCAAAGGTTTTGGAATGATTCCCAAAACTTGACTGCCTCCTTCCTGTACGACTTTTGAAACGTAACCCATCAGTCCAAGATTGCCACCACCATATACTATGTGCATATTTCTCTATACCATGACTCTACCCAATTCTTTTGCTGCCACAACAAATTCTGGCTTAGATCCAGAACTAGTTCCGCAAAACACACAGATTTTCATGACTCGTCTTCTTGAAGTTGCTTCCATTTTTTTTACTCTCTCTAATATAGATGTGTTGAAGAGAGCAATGGCGAGTTGAATTTATAGATCCTGAAAAAGGGCGAGTAATAATAGCACCAGTACCTGCCAAATGACAATTATTAGCTGAACAGTAAAATAAATCGGGAAAGTTAAAAAGTTTGGATCTTGTCGGTGAAAATAAAAGGGAATCAAAATAAAGCAAATCACAATTATTATATAAAGACAAAGAAATCAAAACAATAATATGTACAGGTATTAATGGCATGAATGACCTATATGGGTCAGAGACAAGCTTCTCATCCAATTTTCTTATAAATTGGTAAATAGGTTCTTTTAAAGTCAGATTCCCGAGACTCAATTGTTATCTTACTGTGTATGTAAATTGCGAATTACGTGATAGATATATCCATTAGGATGCATCTCAAGAGTCAATGATATGTCATCTAATGACTTTTTACTCATGTCATCCCTAATGAATTTTATTTTATCTTCGCGATTATCAGACATTATTCCTAAAGAGCGAAAACGAGTATTGCATGCAAATTTATAACAAACACCTAATCGTTTGGCTCTTCTTTTCTTAGTATAGGTGTTTTTTTCGAAACCAGGCAGAAATGAAATAAAAGAGTCAGATGACTCGCCTGCCAAACGGAATCGTGCTTCAATTATCCAACGAATATCACTAGGAAATACCTTTGATCATCAGAAGTCTCATTCTTTCAAAGCGTGCTTTGCATACTTTCATCAGCGAGTTTTGAGGGAGAGAAGGAAAATGCTTGTGAATTTTTACGAGAACATCTTCCATCCTATCACAAAAATAAAACACATAGATTTTAATATATACAAAAATTGCATGGGTTACCTCCATGCTAGCGCTAAGTTTAACGTCGTCAGCTAGATATGATTTCTCGAACGTTAGGCTAGATATGCCAGTGTAAGACTATATTTTTGTCACTTAATGGATTCCCCACAATAGTACTTGACACGTTGGTTGTTGACTTTGAATGTATCATTGGAGTTGGGGTCATATAGCTCAACGGCTCCGTATGGTAACATTTGGGTCATAAATGGACCTGACCACTGTGATTTCAGCTTGCCAGGGAAAGTTTCAACCTTGAGTTGTATAACAATACTTGCTGCCCTGGTTCCAATTTTCTGCGCACTATTTTCTGATCATGCCACTTCTTGGTCTTTTTTTTGTACAGTTTGGCATTCTCATAAGCTTGGAGACGAAATTCCTTCAATTTATTCATTTGGTGGAGCTGTTTCTCCCCTGCTGCTTGCAGATCAAAATTCAGCTTTGTCAGTGCCCAATACACTTTATGTTCGAGCTCTACGGGCAGATGGCATGCTTTCCCAAATACCAATCGATATGGGGACATTCCAATGGGTGTCTTGTAAGCTGTCCACTAGGCCCATAATGCATCATCCAATTTTGTAGACCAGTCCCTCCGTGTTGAACCAATAGTTCTCTCCAGGATTCTTTTGATTTCTCTGTTGGAAACTTCAACCTGACCACTTGTCTGTGGATGGTAAGTAGTGGAAACTTTGTGAGTAACTTCATATTTGGCTAGGAGTGCATTGAAGTATCTGTTGCAGAATTGTGTGCCACCATCACTGATGATCGTTCGAGGTGTTCCAAAGTGAGTGAAAATATTCTTTTTGAGAAATTTTAACACCACTTTGGAGTCATTTGATGGCAGTGCTGTTGCTTCAACCCATTTGGAGATATAGTCTACTGCAACCAGAATGTACAGGTTTTCATATGATGGAACGAATGGTCCCATGAAATCAATTTCCCATACATCAAATATCTCTACTTTGATAATGCTTTGAAGAGGTCCTTCATTCCTCCTCGAAATATTTCTCGTTCTCTGGCAACTGTCACAGTAAAGAATGAATAAGTGAGCATCTTTAAATAAAGTGGACCAGAAAAAACCTGATTGTAGCACTTTAACCCCGGTTTTGTGTCCGCTGAAGTGTCCACCGTATGGTGTTGAATGACAATACTGCATGACACTATTGACCTCCTCATGTGGTACACAATGCCGTATTAACTAATCAGTACAACATTTAAATAGGTACGGCTCATCCCAGACATAATACTTGACTTCTTTGAAAATTTCATCTGTTGCTGATGTGTCCATTCCAACGGCCATTTCCCCGATACTATGTAGTTTACATAATCAGCATACCATAGGACTTCCTGCTCCTTGATGGCAAACAACTGTTAATCTGGAAAAGTTTCTTTGATTGTCAGCTCAGTGCCAGTTATACCTCCATTTTTGAGTCTCGACAAGTGATATGCCACTTGATTTTCTGTCCCTTTCCTATCTCGGATCTCCACGTCAAATTCTTGCAGTAGAAGCACCCAACAGATCAATCTGGGCTTGACATCTTTCGTCGCTATCAGGTATTTGATTTCTGAATGATCTGTGTAGACCACCACTTTGGGACCCAGTAAATAGGAGCGAAATTTATCAAAAGCAAACACAACTGCGAGCAACTCCTTTTCAGTTTTTGTGTAGTTGAGTTGTGCTTCATTCAAAGTTTTGCTGGCTTAGTAAATGGTGTGAAAAGCTTTTGCCTTACGTTGTCCTAAAACTGCACCTATATTAAAATCACTGGCATCACACATCACTTCAAATGGGAGCGTCTAATCTGGTGCTACTAGGATGGGGGTAGAGACCAACTTCTATTTCAAGATCTCGAAGGCATGGTGGCTTTCTTTGGTGAAGTGGAACGACACGTCTTTCTCCAGCAGATTGCATAATGGTTTAGCAATCTTAGAGAAATCTTTGATGAATCTCCGGTAAAATCCTGCATACCCGAGAAAGCTTCGAATCCCTTTAACGGATGATGGTGGATGTAATTTTTCTATCGTCACAATTTTTGCTTTTTCTACCTCAATTCCCTTTTGTGAGATCCGATGTCCCAGGACATTCCTGCACCATGAAGTGGCATTTCTCCCAATTCAGTACCAGAATAGTATCTTCACATATTTGTAACATTTTTTCCAGATTTTGCAAGCAGTGGTCGAATGAGTCTCCAAACATTGAGAAGTCATCCATGAAAACTTCCATGCTTTGTTCTATCATGTCTGAAAAGATGGCCATCATGCAACATTGAAATGTGGCAGGAGCATTACATAGTCCAAATGGCATCCTGGGGAAAGCAAAAGTATCATACGTGCATGTGAAGGTTGTTTTCTCCTGATCTTCTAGGGCAATGGCAATCTGATTGTATCATGAGTATCCATCCATGAAACAGTAGAAATCATGCCCTGTCAGTCTGTTTAGCATCTGGTCAATGAATGGTAGCGGGAAATGATCCTTCCATGTTATTTTGTTCAGTTTCCTGTAGTCCATGCATACTCTCCATTCAGTCACTATTCTTGTCGGAAACAACTCATTCTTTTCATTTGTGACTACAATTATTCCTCCTTTCTTGGGTACACATTACATAAGACTCACCCAAAGCTGTCAGAGATGGGTAGATGATGCCTGCATTCAGCCATTTGATGATTTTTTTCTTTACGACTTACTTCATGATTGGATTCAGTCTTCATTGATGCTCCACTGTGGCTTTGTATTCATCGTTCATCAGGATTTTATGCATGCAAAAGGATGGACTGATGCCTCAAATGTCTGCTATAGTCCAGCCAATAGATCTCTTGTGCTCTCGTAGCACTCTCAACAACTTATCTTCCTACACTTATGTTAGCGACGAAGAAATAATCACAGGTAAATCAGAAGAGTTCTCTAAATATGCATACCTGAGATGGCTTGGAAATAGATTTAGTTCCCGCTGCGGTTTTCTTCAATCGATGGCTTGATTCACTTCTTTTTCGGTAGTTCCAAGCTTTCCACATGTGGTGTCGATCTGAAGCGAGAGGCTTCATCAAGATAGTTGATATATTCCAGAATCTCATCATCTATTTCTTTGTCAGTCATGTTGGTGATGCTTGCTTCAAGTTTGTAAGTGGAAAGTTGCATTGCATCAGTGTTCTGGATGATACTATCTATTACATCAAGTCTGAAACATTTCTTCTCCCTTTCGTCATTTGGAAATTTCATAGCTTTGAAAACATTGAATGTTACTTCTTGGTCATGCACTCTCATGGTTAGTTCATATTTTTGTACATCAATAATGGTTCGACTTGTAGCCAAGAATGGTCTCCCGAGGATGATGGGTACATCTCTATCTTCATCCATGTCAAGGACAATGAAATCTGCTGAGAAAATGAATTTGTCGACTTTGACAAGTACATCTTCCACTACAACTCTCGGAAATGTGAGTGATCTGTCAGCAAGTTGTAGAGTAACTAAGGTAGGCTTTGCTTCTCCAAGCTGCGGTTTCCTATAAATAGACAAAGGCATCAAGTTAATACTAGCACCTAAATCACATAAATCCTTACCGAAGTAATGTTCTCCTATGGTGCAAGGGATGGTGAAACTGCCAGGATCCTTCAACTTTGAGGGAAGCTTCATCTGAATGATGGCGCTGTATTTTTTTCTCAGTGCTACCGTCTCGTAATCTCCCAATCTTCGCTTTCATGACAGAATATCTTTCATGAATTTGACATAACTAGGCATCTACTCCAATGCTTCTGCAAATGGAATGTTGATATGCAGCTTTTTGAATATCTCCAGGAATCGAGCAAATTGCTTGTCCAGTTTGTGTTTCTGGAGACGTTGTGGAAAATGTGGAGGTGGAGTAAATCTTTCTCGATCATTTTCTTTTGCCTTTTTTTCCTCTATTTGCGGATTTGCTTCATTGCTTTCTTTTGAAACATTCTCAGTATATGCCTTGACTCCAACATCTTTGTTGATTTCAATGCCGTTTTTCAAAGTGATGGTTTGGTATTGCTCATTCCCTCTGTTCCTTGGATTTGGTTCTGTGTTGCTAGGAACGGTACCTTGCAGTCTGTAACTCTGAGCATTGGCCAATTGTCCCATTTGATTTTCCAGTGCCATTATAGAAGCTTATTGGCTTTGAAGCATAGCATCATATTTGGCTTCTTGCTTTTTCACATGGGCAAGCACTTCTGTTATTCCTGGTTCTTTTTCATACTCTTGGCCTTTATTCTGCTGTTGGAATCCGGGTGGTGGATTGTTCCTTTGCCCTGAAGTGTTGCTCTATGCGAAATTGGGATGATTCCTCTAACCTGGGTTGTAGGTATTGGAATACGGATTATTTCCCTATCTGTTGAAATTGCTGACATAGTTTATAGTCTCATCATATTGATTGTAAGATTCTGCCACTGGTGCTCCTCCATATGGTGAACTTGTGGATCCAGCATTAACCTGCATGCTAAGCGTTTACAGGCATTTGCAAATCTGATCTAGTTTGGCATTCACAACTGAGTTGGCTCATACTTCGTGGATTCCTGCTATTCGTTAGATCATGCTCCTTTTTGTTGGCCATAAAGAATTGTTGTTGGCCATTTCTTCAATTAAGTGTCAAACCTGATCCACTCCTTTTGCCATTAAAGCTCCTCCAGCAGTAGCATCAATTGTAGTTTTTATCAATCCAGAAAGTCCATTGTAGAAGGTTTGGACTTGAAGCCACTTTGCAATTTCATGGTAAGGATATTTTCGGAGCAATTCCTTGTATCTTTCTCATGCTTCGCAAAAGGATTATGAATCATGTTGTACAAATGATGTGATGTCGTTCCTCAACTTTGCTGTTCTGGCTAGGAGAAAGTATTTTGCAAGGAATTTGGTGGCAAGAGTGTTCTAAGTTGTGATATAACTATTGGTAGTGAATGAAGTCAAGCCTTAGCTCTGTCTTTCAAAGAATATGGGAACACAAACATGCGCATTGCTTCTTCTAAGCTCGGGTGTAATTGAATGTGCCACAAACTTCCAAGAAGTTACTGATGTGGGCATTAGGATCTTCAGTTGTATTTCCTCCAAACTGAACTGATTGTTGTATCATCTAAATGCATATTTTTATGTCACAAGCATTTGCAGGTAAGAGGTGAAGTACAATACATTATATGAAGCTGTCAACCACCGAAATTGTTTTGTCTCGAATGGGAATTGGTGGTGCAACTTCCAAAGGTTCAGGTTCTTGTTTGTTCATGTTGATTAGTGCTTCTTGATCTTCTCACATTTCCCTTCTCAATTGTCTGATAGTTTTTCAATTTCTGGGTCAAGCGGACGGATTTCAAAGCTTCTGATTCTTCTCATGTAGTGTCTAAGAAACTGAAACAGAAACACAAGAAAACAAAAATAATAAGTATAAACAAATTAGACACAAGTAAAGTATCTAACCTCGAAATTAATAACTCAAGAAAACAAGTCCCTGGCAACGACGCCAAAAACTTGATCAGTGAAATCCCCCACATTACACAAGCGCACGTATCGTTCAAGTAGTATAAAATGTATCGATCTCACGAGGACTTAATACCTATGCTATTAATTTATGAAGCTAAATTTCTACACGTATCTAATTGATTTGATTGTTGGTTGGATGGTGATTTTATCTAAAATAAGTAAATAAAACAATGTGAAAGTAAATTCTAAAAGTAATCAATATTATAAAACTATCTAAGGTTGTGAATCCTTCCAATATTCTTCTAAAGATGAAGTGACTATCTTATGTTTGTGTAATATTATGTCGGTTTATTAACTTGGAACACGAAGATATGCAAAAGCATCTATCGATGGTCAGATGCAAACACCTAATTAACTATATGTCTAAGTTAATTAAGAAACTCTGAATTCATTAAGATTAAGTTCCAATTATGGCTACCCACGCCCGACATGTATATGTCTATCCTGGAAGGAAATCTCTTAAGGTGAATGTGAGATCGTGAGCTATTGAGTCTAAGGCTGAAACCTAAAATCCCTTCGTCAAGTTCATTTTAAGTTTACCAAATCAATCTTATTAGTGGCCAATTAACAAGAAGCATTAAGTTTAAGACTCAATAAATAAACCAAAACATTACACAAGACACAAGACAAATCAACTTATAAAACCATTGATATTGGAATTCATCACAACCCTAGATATTGTACTTAGTTACGACACATATCTAGGACTACTAAAGATAAAAATAAATAAAAATATCGTGCAAGTAATTGAAAATTAAAAAGGTAAAAATTACAACAGTGAAATAAAATGATGGGGTTAAAGGATCCACTTTTATTATTTCAAATCTAGAAATCTCTCTTATTATAACATATAAATTTGCATTATATTACCAACCGACCATAAGGCGGTATCCTGATTAAGTCAGATTTTAATTAATTCCAACCGACCATAAAGATGGTATCCAATTAAGTCAGGTCAAAATTAATTTAATTAAGTCCAACCGACCATAAAGGCGGTATCACATTAAGTTGGGTTTTAAGATAATTTATATATTATAAAGAATGGAGATTAATCTAAACTATCATAATAAAAGTTTCACATTTTCACCCCAACAGAAAGAAGTTACCTACTCATGCTTTAAGTAAAACACACACAATTTTATTGCTAAAATAAAATTAAATACAAGAAAGCTGAAATTAAACAAACAAGATACTATCTTCTTAGTATTTTAAGGAAATTCCCCAGAAGAAAGTATGAAGAAAATCAACTGAAATCATCTTCAATTTATAGGCTTTAAAATCGGCCCGCGTCGCGACGCGCGCTACAGGAAATGGAGGCTGAATTATTGTGTCGGCGTCGCGACGCGTTGAGGGTTGGGCGTCGCGACGCGTGCTACAGTGCTGATGTCATTATGACGCAAATGATGACGCGTGTCGGCAGCTGAATTATTACTTGCGCGTTGCGACGCAGAGGTCCTGCGCGTCGCGACGCGTGTACGGTAAATTTCTCATTTTACCATTTTTCATCTGTTTTTCGCCGTTTTAGCCCCGATTTGATTCCAGTGAGTTCCGAAACTTTATTTATCTACAAAATAAACACAAACACATCAAAACGTTCATAAAACTCGAGAAACTATACAAAATATTAAGTAAAAATGACGATAAATATTGATATATTTTCCGCTTATCAGTTTGGCTAAGGATTCGTTGTGCATTGAGCCTCACTTTAGTGTATCGTGTGTCTCCCAAACCATGACCTAAAGTGATTGTCCCCGTCAAAGTGACTTGGACCCTTCATGGTTACATGAATACATACTTTATGGGTTGGTCCTGGCCTTTGTTGGGCTTACTGTCAATTTTTAGATAATAACAATACTAATTTGTATTATAATAAATTTTACTTATCTAATCATTCAATAGTCTCGTGATTACATGTAATTAAAATCTTAGAGCAGAGTTTAAGCCGCACAATTAGATCTTACAATAAAAAAGCCACACATTTATGTAATTTTTTTCTTCATCTTCTTAAAGCATTGTTTATTATAAAGCACCTTCATAATCACCTTCCTGATTAATCTACTCATTAGAAAATAGGAAAATGTATCAATTGACAGGAGAGTATATTTTGAGCAATGGAAAATGGACCCATTCCGGTTAAAATCTAACTACAGGCATCAAATAACAAATCTGCCCTCCACTTGCAACAAGTATAGAGTATATTCTCCTGCTAGAATATTTTTTTCAAAAGAAATAATAATCATTTTTTTTTTATATTATATAACTTTGGATCACAAGAAGTAGACAAACGTGGTAGTTGAAAAATAGAGAATAATATGCTAGAATTTAACCCCAAAAAAATATGTAATATAGACATATTAAGTGATGGTTGAAAATATAAAAATCAATTTAATATATAAAGGCTGAAAAAATTATTGTTGTCTGATGCATCCTAAAAATATATGAAGTCGTCCTTAATTTGAGGAAGAAATTCAATTTACCAATTTATCATAAAATAGTCTTTAATAAATCATAACAATCTCAATTTTCGGTACATGAACAGGAAAATTTGATTGAGTAAAAAATTCAATGTTGCTATGAAATGATCTTTAATGAATCATAATAATCTCAACTTTCGGTTTATGACTAAGTAAAATTGGTTGCTGTTTTAATTATTTATTGATGTTATAATGGCTTTTTTTTTATCTTTTTATATTCTCTCATAAATATTTGTATAAATATGTTTCATATTCTCTCATAAAAAAAAATCAAATTTTTTTACAAAAATCATTACAAATATAACATATATAAATAATAGACATTTACTAATATCATCTTAAATGAAATATCTTACCAATTTACATACCCCAACTTTCAATTTCAAATTTTCAATAATTAAGATGTTAATGGTTATTAAATTTGTGATGAAGAAATGCAATTAATGAAGAAGGAAGGGAGTGGGAGAGAGGGAATCTGACTGTGAATGAGCACGTTCTTCGAATTCAATTATGGCCCTATTCCAGCCTTTTGCAGTTGCAGGCAACGCGCAGTCCTCCTTTTGTTTTATTTATTTATTTATTTATTTATTGAATAGCTCTACTCTAACCTCTGAAGAAAGTACTCTCTAATATGCATCTAATTAATCTCACTTTACTCGAGACATTTTTGCTGACTCAATGACAAATTCTGAACAAATCTAAAGAAAATTTTGTTCTAAATACTAAACCAAAGCCAAGTGATTATAACACAATTTCAAGGGCAGTACGGCGGCGGATGAGACATCTGTCTATGATTTTCATTTTTATTTTATTATATCTCTTAAATAATTAATGGTTTAGTATTCTAAAATTTTATGTTATAGTCCAGGGGTCTCAAAATATAAAAATGATATTGAGCCTCGAATATATCAGGGATAGTCATGAATTGTATTAAATTTTGAGCGACTGTAAACGAGTTTTTAAAATGGAACATTTACCGATATTATAAATTCATATTCTATATTTAGAAATTAAAATTTCTTTAGATTTAGTAACGCTAATTTTGAACTAAATTTTAGAGCCTTAGCCAACTGTCTGTATGGATTCTACCCAGAGTCACCTGAGTTAATGTGATTGGTAAAATACATTGAGGTTATATAGATGGCAAGACGGATAATAAAAAAAATACAAAAATGATTAAAGTCTCCATTTAGATTTAGCCAATTTGAATGTGAAATGTACGTTCGACGTAGTTTTATTTTATCTGTCTTAAGGTTGTCATGTTTTTTCCCCAAGAACTAAAATCCCAATTCCACATTGTCATATCCCAGTGTCTCAGGACATGACTGGCAGGAAACGACGTTACTATCTCACTGAGCCTTAACTTACACGTGCACTACATGACTACTCATGACTTATACATACCTAACATGGCGTGAATGGTCTCCTAGCCTATATTTGTCCCATATATACATGCATTATCTTATTAACCTACTATAAAATTACATCATTACATATGAACTGCTCAAAATATAAGTATAATAACTTGAATTATATAACTAAAGAAATGTGCGCACATGAACTTGGAAACAACATGCGTGTTCTGAAACCGAAAAAACATAACTTCGAAAATCATGACCTGTAACTATAGCGTGTGCTAATAAGTAACCTGTCATGAAAATCTCACTGATATCATAACCCAAGAGCGTGATACCTATTTAGCAGGACCTAGCTGTTAGTGTCCTAGACATTCCAAGGATCTCTCAGGAATGATTTGTGTTTGAATAATCTAAAGTAAGTTGCAGAAATTACTTACAAAGATTGGTAGAAGTTCAAAACTTTTCATGGATGATGGAAGCTCCAAGCCCTCTTTGTTGTTCCAAACTCATGTGTGAGTCTATCTATCACCTTCCTTTGACTCCTTAAAGTGCTAGCTTACTTGAATTTTACAACAAAACTCCATGGGAGAGACAATGAAGCTCACTGCAATGAGCAAAAATGGAGAAGAAAGAGTTGATGTGAATAGTAACCTTGTCATGCTTCCAAAGTTGACTTGTTAATTTATATTAAGTTTGTGTGGTGAATTGGTTTGAGTGTTTTAAAAGCGATCCAAGCTTTACACTCAACAAATCAAATCCATGAAATAAGCCTAACCACTTCCATCACATGTCTAACATGTTGATGTAAGTGAAGTGGGTCCCACCACTTTTAAATTCGAAATTTAAGTCGGCTAACTCAACACGCAACTTCGCTCGGGCCCAGGTTCGTTTAATTCTGAATAAACGAATTTTCCGTTGCGACGCAATTAAATCTAATTTAATTAAATATTAATGCCTAGCAAAATTATTACGAAAGTCGCTTGCGAATTAATTCTAAATTAATTCGTTTGCCCGAATTAAAATCCAATTTTAATTCCACTTTGAAATCTAATTTCAATTAATATATCTAATATATTATTTAATCGATTAATTCCAAATTAATCATTCTCTCTCTTCTATCCGAATTTTATCCCAGATAAATTCTTGCCGTAATTAATCCCAGATTAATTTTCTCTCTCTCTTAATTAATCCCAGATTAATTCTGTTCGAGTCAAATGTCATCGGTGAATCTTTGGGAGGCGACCCAAGAGATCCCTGGATATGTTGGCAGTAAATACGGTCATCAGACTATCTGAATACGTGCGTACCTGGTACCACGTTCTTATCGATTTACAAGACATGTTTGGCTTCTAGCAAAGCACCGTGCCTACCCAATTCTCCAGAAATATTCTTTTAAGGAATATATAATCTATATCAAGCGTAGTATACATAGTATTGCGTATTATGATCCAGTATCGGATGTCACATGCTAGGCATGGAGCTGGAGTTGTGTCTGCCCCGTACGAAGTATATATCAGATCACTAGCAACTAGTCTCTTTATGATCGAAAAGTCATGACCTAGTCATACTTTCCTGATGGCTATAGCACTATAGAGTACCAGTTATGTATCCCTGCATAATCATCATCTCCATATGACTGAAGTGATACTTCCATCTTGACATCACACCCAATACACTACGATTCCCAGTATACCCAGAAGAGGCGTACTCAGAACCTGTTAAAGCCCCGGACGACCAAAAATAAAGTATACTGATTGTCGCAAGTATTAGCGATGCAAGTCTCAGGTTAAGACCATATACACCTACCCTGATTCGGATTTCCATAGACACATAGTCATACTACCAATGGGACTCCGAGGGGTCTATCCAGAGTGAAGTTATTCCCGTACCATCGGCAAACAGAACCTCCTATCACACTTGCATGAGTATCCAATACCCAAATATATGAGAACTATGTCGTTAAGCTTCCATAACGCGCACAAGTGTAATACTAGCCTATTCCGCATTATCGATGTCCAGTCTCGATAATACTACGACTAGGGATATTTAATGATTAAATCTTACGTGGATTAATAATGTCTAATATCTTATTAATCTGATACTAATCATATGGACTTTTATCATTTATATATCCAGGTAATCCAATTACAAATGATAAAAGAGCAATTTCATTTGTCACATAGTTAATTTTGTACAAGAACACCATGTTCTTTACAAAATAGTGATATTATAGGTCATAATTATCCAACAATCTCCCACTTGGCCTATAGCCAATCACTCAAGTGTCCAACATCTGAACTATGTACGGGTCGCTCAAACTTCTGCTGAGAAATAGCTTTCGTCAGCGGATTTGCAAGGTTATCATCTGAAGCGATTTATTCGATCATCACATCGCCACGATGTATGATCTAACGAATCAGATGAAACAGTTGAAGTACATACTTGGATCGTTGATGAGACCGCGTTTCCTTAGCCTGTGATGTAGCCCAGCTCAGCTGCTAACAGAACTACTCCTAATCCAATTAGGAATTTATAGGTCCAAAATGTTTCTTTTGTTGCCTCAGCTACAGTAATATTCCACTTTGATTGTTTAATCGACAACAGTATCTTGCTTGGAAGATTTACAGCTCACTGTTCCGTTATTCAAACTAAATATGTACCCTTATTGCGACTTACAGTCGTCTTTATCGGTTTGGAAACTTGCAGCGGTGAACCCAGTCACCTCAAGTTATCCTTTCCCCATATTCTCAGAAAGCATCCTTAGTTCATCCAAGATACTCAAGGATGTTCTTTACTTCAATCATGTGACCATCACCTGGATTGGCCTGATTGCGTCAACATATGCTCAAAGCATATGAGACATCAGGTCGCGTACATTTTCATAACATACGAGCTCTGGGAGAGTTTCAGCAGCTTTCTAGATCTATCCCAGTAGATCTTTATTCCTAGAATAAAGCCTGCTTCTCCCAGGTTTTTCATGGAGAATTTTATGAAAGCCAAGCTTTCACCGATTATAGTATGGGAATGTTATTGCCGAGAAGCAATACATCATCAACATAAGGACAATGAATGTCAGTGCGCTCCCACTAACCCTCTTATATACACAAGAATCATCTTCGTTTTGAATTAAATCATATACCACTATGATCACATCAAAACGATGGTTCCAAGAATTCAATGCTTGCTTCAATCCATAAATGGATCGATTTAACTTGCAAGCCTTATTTGCATGTTTTGGCACGACAAAACTGTCAGGATGTTGCATACAAACATCCTCCAAAAGGTTTCTGTTAAGGAAAGCGGGTTTTGGAGTCCAGCTGTCATATTTCATAAACGAAATATGCAGCTATAGCAAGCATTATCCGAATGGATTCAATCATGGCAACATGTGAAAAAGTATCATCGTAATCGACATTATGTCGTTGACGATACCCTTTCTATACAAGCCTAGCTGCGTATATTTGTATGTTGTCATTCATGTCTGTCTTCCTTGAAGACCATTTGCAACCAATAGGTTTAACGCCTTCTGGTGCATCAACCAATATCCAAACATGGTTCGTATACATGGAATCCATTTCGGACTTCATGGCACTTTGCCATAAAAGGAGTTGATACCTTGTATCACTTCCTCATACGTAGTCGGTCCATCTTCCTCAATAAGATTAATATCTATATAAGGTGAGATCAGAAACTCATACCTCCCAGGTTGTTTTCTGACTCTCTCCGACATACGCGGTTCTTGTGTATTCGAAGATTGTGGTACAATTTCATCCCTGATGAACTGTTCATGTTTCGTAAGGGATTGGTGCCTGGAATAGTATCACTCCGATTTTCATCGAGTTCTACTTTCCTCCCACTTACCACTGCATTTAGGAATTCCTTTTCGAGGAAAACCGCATGGAGAGCAACAATTATATTGTTCTCTTGTGAGTTGTATAAGTACTATACTTTGGTTTCCCTAGGATAACCAATTAAAAATAGGCACTTATCCGATTTGGGTTCAAGTTCGGTACCATCCAAACGTTTAACATGCCCAACATCCCCAAATCTTCAGGAATGAGAAACCTAGTTTCTTTCCTCTTTATATCTAATATGAAGTCTGTCTAACAGATTTTCATGGAACCTTATTCAAAATAAGTATTGTACTGTTTAATGCGTATCCTCAGAAGGAAATTGGTAGCTCAGAACGACTCATCATTAACCTTACCATGTCCAACTAAGTTCGGTTTCTCCGTTCGGTCACACCGTCCAACTGAGGTGTTCCGGGAGGAGTCCACTGTGAAAGAATACCATACTCTTTCAAGTAATCTTGAAACTCATATGTTTAAGTATTATCCACCATGGTCCAACCGTAATGTTTTAATACTTTTACCGGTCTGTTTTTCTACTTCGTGTCGAAACTCTTTCATTTTCTTAAAAGTTTCCGACTTGTGTTTCATAAGATACACATAACCATAACGCGATGCCACATCCGTAAAGGTTACGAAGTATTCATATCCACCTCTAGCCTAGCTAGACATAGGCCCACTTACGTCAATATGAACGAGGGCTAACAGATCGGTGGCACTTGCACCTTTACCATTAAAAGGTGTTTTAGGCACTTTGCCTAATAAACAAGATTCGCATACATCATTTGAATTAGGATCAAATCCATCCTAGTATCCATTCTACGAAAGTGTGGATATACGAGTCTTGTTAATGTGTCCCAGAAAACAATGCCACAAATAAGTCTCATCTGATTTACTCAGTTTGCGCCTTTTGTTTGTCATGTTATATCTTTGAGATTCAATTATATTCGAAAAATAAATACTGTTATTCACATCTAATGTGTATATCTCAATATCATCTTTATAGACAAAACATCTGGTGTTTCGGAACATAAAGGTATACCCTCATCGGGTTAAACTAGATACATAGATAATATTCTTAGTCAAACTAGGTACATTATAACAGTCTCATAATTTAAGTACATGCCTCAAGGGCAGTTCCAAAACTTAGGTTCTTATGGCCAAAACATCGAATCTCGTCTTGTTTCCGATTTTTAGGTCGATCTCATCTGAAGCCAGTATCCTGCTAATCAGCAGATCCTGCACATCAGTACATATGTATATTCCACGTCCAGTATCAAAATCCAATTTTTAAAACTGGTAGTGGACATATTTATAACAAACATACCTAAAGTCGGAGCCTTGCCACGCCTTCACTTCCTTCATGTATGCCTTGTCCATACGGCAGTCACGCTTCCAGTGACCCCGTTTGCCACAACTTAGGCAGACATCTTGGGATATGTCTTTTGTCTTCCCAGAAGACTGTGACGATTTAGCCTTGCCTTTTTCTTTACACCCCCAGAAGACTTCGGCCAAGCCTTGGCCTTCTGGGATGTCGAAGTAAAATCCGCCTTGCGCTTCTTTCCCTTTTAGAAGCTCTGGCTATGCTTCCTTGAGCATAGCCATTAACTCTCCAAGATTTCTCTCTTGATTCATCATGAACCCGCCCCCAGCATTCGAGCAGAAACTGTAAGATCAATTCTATGAAAGTCTCGGCCTCGAAGGTTATGCAAAGCTAACATAGCTGTTCGATGTCTGCAATCATCTGCGACACCTAGTGCTTGACAGATGTACCCTCTGACACACGCGAGCGAAAGTGCTTCTTTTGCAATTCGTACTTCTAAGATCTAAGAAATAGATCTATGAAGATCTTTTAATTTCCTCATCATGGTACAAGGATCTAATCCTTAGTTCCGACGATGAAAATTGAGGATTCATTGCAGCAAGCATGACAGATTGAGCACTAAAGTTATGAGTCTTCCAAAGCTCATTCTCCATTATTTGCTCAAATTTGGGCTCAGGCCCGAGAGGTTTCTCTATCAAATAGAGTAACTTCTTAGCTCCCAGAACTATCCTGAGATTATTTTCCCAATCTGAAAATTAAAGCCGTTAAAGATATTTTCACCCAGGATTATGTCATTTGACGCTAATCTTTCAAGTAATCTTGATTGCTATAGTCCAACTATCCAATCAACGATTTCAGGTACAATCTAATGTAATGATTATTATAGTCTAACTATATAATTAACTATAATTTGATTGGTTACTTTCAAATATATTGATTACTATAATATATGGAAGGAAAAACGCTTAATATTGAATGAGGGTTTTTCGCGTAAATTGGCAACCAATTTATTATCTTTAATTAGGTCTCATCATACACCCTTAAACATGCATTTTAAAAGCATAATAAGGTGCGATAAAATTTAATAATGATATGCGGATGGATATATAACAAATTATTCCTAGAAAAAATCTCTCACTTTCCTCTCTCCCGCTAGCACAAACTTCTACCCAATTACATAACACTAAAAGAAACCTCATTTATATTTAGGGGAATTGGTGAGAAGAGAAATATAATGAGAAAAGAGATAATAGGCTGGACACGCAGGTCCAATTTAATAAATTCTAAATTTATTACAATAATTTCCAAAATTGCCCCCACCCATCTAATATCCATCTGATATACATTATTCATACAATACATCCAAGTATTCACACAAAGCATGTCATTCAATCAATCTAATCCAATTAATTAATCTTTGAATTAATAACCATCCAATGTTCAAACAATGATTTGATTTGCGCGAGTCCAACTCGTTTAAGAATAAATACTCAAAGTACGTATTCTTGAATTATATCGAACTACAATTTCAAATCCAATTTAAATTGTATCCAATACTAATTCATATTTAATTCCAAATTAAATAATTACACTTTCAATAGTGCCTTTAAGGACTTGGATTCCAAATCCAATCCAATTGGGTCTCAAAAGCCCAATTAGCATCCAATATTATTCAATTAAGTCCAATGGGCTTTCAATTAATTCTTTAGGCATGGGATTTGGCCATTATGGATCAAACCCAAGATGCCAAAGCCCAATTAGAAATCACCATATGCCAAAAATCAATTTAGACCCATTAGGCCCAATTAAATTATTAAAAGGCCCAATTGTCATATTTGAACTTTATGGAAATGGGTTTAGGCCCAATTGGATCCAACCTAATTGTCCTAAACCAAACTTGGCCCAACCAAGCCCATTAAGCCCAATTACAACAAATTAAATTAACACATTATTCCAAATTACATATTAATTTAATTAAAGTGCAATTAACATAATTAATTAATTAATCTAGTATTTCCAAAACACTAATTAATCTAATTAATCATGCTTAATATCTAATTTATGTCCAACACAAATTAATCAAAATCAATCTTTCCAACATGCTTCATATCTCACGGCAATGGAAACAAAATAACATCCAATTTGATTTCAATCCAATTAAATCAACATTCAACATCTAAGATTCATTCCATGCCATTTAACATATCCAATTGTTAAAATTCAAAAAATCACCATGAGCTACTCCTAGGGTGCATTCGGCCATGTATGGATTTTTGGGGTTTTTTTATCTAATCAATTTATCGCATATCCAATGATGCAGAAATCCAATTCAACATCATATAAACACAACCAACTCATCAATTTAGGCAAAATCAAGCTCCAAGCACAAAATCCCAAATTAAAGTCTACGAACCCTAGAATCCAAATCATGCTTAGATCTCGCTCTGATACCATTGTTAGTGTCCTAGACATTCCAAGGATCTCTCAAGAATGATTTGTGTGTGAATAAGCTAAAGTAAGTTGCGGAAATTACTTACAAAGATTGGTAGAAGTTCAAAATATTTCATGGATGATGGAAGCTCCAAGCCCTCTTTGTTGTTCCAAACTCATGAGTGGGTCTCTCTATCACCTTCCTTTGACTCCTTAAAGTGCTAGCTTACTTGAATTTTGCAACAAAACTCCATGGGAGAGACAATGAAGCTCACGACAATGAGCAAAAATGGAGAAGAAAGAGTTACTGTGAATAGTAACCTTGTCATGCTTCCAAAGTTGACTTGTTAATTTATATTAAGTTTGTGTGTTGAATTGGTTTGAGTGTTTTAAAAGCAATCCAAGCTTTACACTCAATAAATCAAATCCATGAAATAAGTCTAACCACTTCCATCACATGTCTAACATGTTGATGTAAGTGAAGTGGGTCCCACCACTTTTAAATTCGAAATTTAAGTCGCCTAACTCAACACTCAACTTCGCTCG